>PVKA01031038.1:0-26690 GCA_004027165.1 Ctenomys sociabilis
TTTTTTTTTTTTTTTTTTTTTTTTTTTTTTTTTTTTTTTTTTTTTTTTTTTTTTTTTTTTTTTTTTTTTTTTTTTTTTTTTTTTTTTTTTTTTGGTCTTTTTGAGACAGGGTCTCACTATGCAGTTCAGGCTGGCCTTAAGCTCACTTTGTAGCTCAGGCTGGTCTCAAACTCACAACAATCCTCCTGCCTCAGCCTCCTGAGTGCTGGGATTACAGGCATGCGCTCCCTGTTTTTGATTAAGAAAGTCTTTCCAATCTGTTAGCTTATCCTTCACTAACTCCTAGTGAAGGTCTTCTCAGTTCTTTAGCACATCTAGAGCTCCTCAGACTTATCTGTCCTATTTCTGCTTTGCTGCCTCACTTATATATCCCTACTGGAAAAGAATGTGTCTTTCCTCTCATGTGGCTTAGCTGAACCCTATTCCTAAAAAGTTTCTTAGCAGGAGGAAAAACAACAACAAACTTCATGCTAGTGAACAAGACAGGAGGCATTCCTGGTAGAATCTTTCTTTTTTCTACTTTTTCCAAAAATGTGACACATATAATTGTCTAAATAAATGGGATTTAGTGTGATATTAACATATGTGCTTTTATCATATCCAACAACCCTTCTCCCATCTCCCAGCTTCCTCTTCTTCCTTTCCCCCAGTACCTTTCTAAGTCCTCAGTAATTCTACATTCAGTAGGCTTGTTGTTTGCCTACAAATGGAACAATAAAATACTTGTGTTTCTGTGTCAAAATTATGTTACTTGATATGATGTCTTCTAATTCCTACTGTTTTGCCATAAACAATAGAATTTTATTTTTATTCATGGCTGAATAATGTTCTAGTGTATATAAGTTGTATTTTCTTTAACTATTCATCTATTGATGGGTGCCTAGGTTGATTCTATATCTTAGCAATTATTAACAGTACTACAATAAATGTGGGCACAAAGGTACCTCTTTGGTATGATGAGTTCACAATCTTGGGATATATACCCAGGAGTGGGATAATGGGGTTTTATAGTAGCATCTTTCTTATTATGAAAAGAAAAATGAAGCCTTTTATTATCCATGATCTATCTCTCTAGCCTTATGGAAGCCACTCTGGGATTTGAATATGATTTCTTTTTGTGGAGCTGAGAGTGTATCCAATTGGGGCTACTAGTAGCCACCTGCCACTCCACAACATCTGTATGCTCTAATCACAGTTGTGTTGCCCTCCCTAGTCCAATATCTTCTACTTCTCCTCTGCCTAAGTTTCTAAACCCTAATGAGATTATACTCAATTCAGTTACTTCAGTTAATTTCAATTCAACTCATATCATTAGGTAGGAGGATATTTTTGAAAGCATTTTGTAACAGGCAAGGTGTTTTAAAAACATAAGTTATTATCAAAAACTAATTATGTGCTATTCCCTTTGCTGGGGTGTAGGTGGAAGTGGAAAGTGCAAAACAAGGTGAAGCACTTTGGCCTTGACATCCTAAGAGCCTGGTGTTTAACTGAGGAAATGAACACAGGTTTTAAAAAATGATGGCTTGCAGCAAGAATTACAACACCAGGTCATAAAGGTGGATCCTTGAAACCTACAGTAGAGGAAGGAACATTTAAATGGACTCAGAAACACTTGGGAGACATCTGCTAGCAGAAGTGGTACAGAAGCTGAAAAGGTTCGTGTCATGTGACAGAAGTGATTTCTTCGCAAACAGAAAGGAATCAGATCAAGATACTTATAAGAGAGAAAGGATGAGTGAAGAGCCTCATCATTTACCTATATCCTTAATCCTCCACAATATAAGAATTATATGTCCAAATTGTGTCTCTGTTTTGAAAGATGTCAAGTTACATAGGAGGTCTTTGAATAAATACAAGAATTCACCCGTGTACAAGAAGCTGACGAGTCCTCTTCAGTGTGGTTGAGGATTTGAAGAATCTAAGGGTTTCTCTGTCACCAGAAAGCAGGGGTAGAATATGGCATTCTTCTCCAACCAGAGGTTCAAACTCTGTTGGAATGAAAGATGCATTTCGAAGGAATGTGGTCCCCATACATCAACTGTGATTAGCTTTTGAACAACTTTCATGAACAGGAAGGCCTCCATTCAAAAGCAGATAACTTGCCTGATTACCTTTAGGTCTTAAGTCATCCCCTGACAATGGGAACAATGTCCCTCGACCTGTGCAGAAAACTCCATCAACCAACTGAGCTGTGCAGTGAAGCATCGGAAGAATCATTGAAGGTGCTGTTTACTCTCTTTGGGTTTTTGTGGGGTTTTTTTTCTTTTCTTCTTTGGATAGAGGTAGATAACATGATGCCTTTTACTAGAATACACATCTGGATGATTTTTGTTTTTCTGTTTGAGGCTTTTACCAGTTCTGTATTCAGAGACCAACACAAAACTTTTATTTACTTTCTGTCCTGGAAAATGCTATCAGCATTTTGTTGAGCACTACCAAGAAAATTCTCCCATCCCCCATCTCCAGCAAACCTCTCAGGTTAGCTATGAGATGATGTTTACCTCTTTCTCTTAGCATCAGATACAGATCTGGCAAAAACACAAAGCCATACTCTTCTTCATGCTCCCTTGGAGGTATTTTAGTGATTCTTCTCCCTTGACTGTTGCATTTGGAAAAAGGCAAAGAAACAGATCTTGTGCCTGTCTGACACAATTTTGTGAGCTATGATTTTCCTAAGGCAGAAATCTGTAGTTGAATATGGGAGCAAGAGGAACTTTTATCCTACACATTAAAGGAAGGGCGAGGGGTAAAAAGCTGAGAATTACTGTAAAGTTTTAGCCTTCCCAAATGAAAGGATAAAACCTTTTATAATCAGACTTTTACACTGTGAGGTATCTTCTGATCCCTCTTTGACATTCATCTAAAATCACTACTTCCTTGATGAAGTTGAAAAGCTGAATAATTTAACATATACTCTCATTGAGTGATTGAAAATGGAAGCCAGAGGGGGGAAACACTCTCTAATTTGCACTCAAAGAAGAACTAGTCATCAAAATGTACAAAAAAATAGTGAGTGAAATAAATCTCCAGAATATATAAAAAAGAAGGAAAAAAGACAGTCTTAAACTCCTCTTCTAGATGTACAATGTGTTTAACCAGCTAATCACTGCTGAAATTAGAGCAAGAAGGACCAACCAACAAGACCACCAATAGGATCGAACACAATGCAGCCAGCATTTTGAGCTCACTGCCTTGCTGGAAAAGGGCATGTTCACCCTCATTCTCAGGTGAAAGGGGGAAGGGAGATAGGAAAAAACCCAAACTTTCTGGTATCCACCTACAGAGAAATTTTTTGCACTTCATGGAAATGCTAACTTAGAGAAAGGGAACTTCCATCCTAAAGCTTTTCTGAAAGGGAAATGCCCAGACATGCATTCAAAAAGGAAACAACTGGCAAATGGACCTGCACAGAAATGCCAGCAGAATCAGGATGGGACATGGACCTGCCAAGCTAAGCCTCCTCACTAGAAGTCAGGGTGGTTGCTTTCACCATTCTACAGCATAGCTGTCCTGGCTGTAAGTCCCAGGGTTGACTGAAACCCATTTATATGAGTTGTGCCGCACCCCTATTCAGGAGGCACAAATTCCCTGCTGCATCTTTCAAACTCCATCCTAGTTACATTTATAACTGTCTTTGAACCCATGGGAATAGGAATCAAGTACTAGACCCACCTGGAAATGCGGAGACCAGTCCAAAGTGAAATCTTTCCACTGCAAAGTAAATCTCCAACTTTCACTTTCCAAAACCTCATGAAACAGTGCCAGTGAGGACTGCTCAGGAGATTTCCCCATACTTAATATTGTCCTTTATGTTCATAGAAAATTCATAAAATAATTTTCACATATTCATATGGAAAACCCCATAACCACTCACTTAAGGTAAGCTGAAGAGACTAGAAATGAGACCACCAAACATATCTCTTCCCTAGTCCCCAGAAGGCTCATGTGTTTGTGACTACAGTCATTTAAATGTTTACTTTAAGATGGAGATGAGCAATTCTTGTTGTTTGTAGCTCATGACTTGAAAAGGGGGCCTTTCTAAGGTATGAAGAAATACAAGGCATGAAGAAATACAAAGAAAAAAAATAAGGCTTAGGTGAAAATTTAAAAGTCCCAAATTCCATGTCCAGGTTTTCCTATAGCTAACTATCATAGAATTTTTCTGAACAAAAAGATGTCATCTGAAACACAAAGGGGATGAACAGGCATATTCCTAAGGCTCCCTTCACAATTAAAAGTTTCTGGGGACTTCTCTTCATCTAAGTATTCAGTTATCCACAGCTGATGTTTCCCAGCTGCCTGGTCCTCTGCATCCAAGATCCACCCAGACACCCAGCCCAGAGGGGGCCCCAATTCTTCTGAGAACTGATACAGCATCACATTAGGTAATTTTACTTTTCATCACCTCTCCTTCTCTATGCTAGCACAGATTATCCAAGGTGAAGTCTACTTGATTTAGCCAAAAATCACCTGGCAGCTGTACATCCTGGGTAGAATGCCAAATGTGACAATAGCAACGGGAGCACTGAAGAACCTTTGAAACTCTGCAGATGAAAGCCCTCCAAAAGTCTCCGGGGGATATGGAAAAAGAGCCATTAGGATGTATGGAGGAAACTGGATCATTTGTTTTTATTGGTTTTAATCTTCTATTTTAAGGGTATGTTTTTTAATGCATGTAATATATCAGAATCTTAAAGATATATATCATTTTCCAAGCAATCTACACCCGTTTAAGAGTTCTTTTGTTGTTGTTGTTGTCGTTGTTTTGTTTTTTGTGGCCGGCTTAGCCCACCTTGGGGGCAGGGCTGGCACGGCATATGGTGCCAGAGACTGAATGGCAGTCCCTGCACACTTACCCAACCAGGTACCTTAGACGACTGAGCTATCTCATAGGCCTTACATCTATTGAAGCATGTATGCTAAATTGTTTAGTTGTTTTTTATAGGAGTATGCGTCCAAAAATGTCAAATTTAATCATCCACAATCTAAGATGGTGTTCTGCCCTCTGCCTGTTTGGATAAATGCATTTTTATTAGGGCATAGCCACATCCATTAACGTAACCAAGCGTCTAGGGCCATGTTCACACTGTAATGGCAGAGTTCAATACTTGTATCAGAAAGGGTAGGGTGGATTGACAACTGGTGATCCATTCAGATGAACAGAATCAGTGTAATGTTGGGTGTGGAGGGCCCATCTGAAGATTGTTGCCAATGACATTAAAAGGAGAACTGGAGAAGAAGAGGTGGTGCTGTTGGTTCCCCTGGAGGAGCTTGTCATGCTAACTTTCCCGATAGGAACTTAGCTGTTCTCATCATTGGAGGAGGTAGGACCTTGTTATCACTGAGGATGGCTGTGGTTCCTTTCAGGGGAGCTCTGGTTCTTACTTTAAGCATCACTTTCTGGCTCCAGTGCAGATCCCTCAGCCTGCTGACACAGAGCCTTTGTCCCACTGTCATAGCCTTTCTAGATTCTACCACTGACTGACCTTCAGGCCCTCCCACCTCAGATCTGTAAAACAGACTTGCATGAGGCAGTATTGTGGACTCTGAGCCTCCAGTGGGGCTCCTGCATGGAGCATTTTCATGGGCTCTAGGTCTTCAGCTAGACTCACGTAGGGCATTGCCATGGGACCCAGGCTCTCAGCTGGATTCTTTGGGTCTTCAGTGTGTGGACAGATTTCCTGCACTTGACTCTTGGGGTGACTATTATAAAATAATCCTAGAAATTGTGGTTCTGTATTAAATTGTTTCCCTAGTAAAATCCTGACTACAACAAAGGGTATGGCCCACAAATACTTACTTTCTAACCCTGTACAGGAAATAATTCACTGACCTTTGATCTAGACTGACTCTGTTTCAATGAGTGAAGCAATGTTAGGACAGAGATGTTGAATAAAACAGCAAAGCACAAAAACTTGGGCTTTGGGTATTTTTCAAAGTATTCTTCAGTCAAAGCTTTGTGTGCAACATCACACTGTCATACTCACACTGGTGTTCTTTCAAACCTTTTGAAATACAGACGAGGCTAAAATTCCACATCATGCACCCTACCTGAGGTCATCTCTCAGCTTCCCTTGGGCTTCCTCCTCCACAGTTGGCTTTCATTCGCTTCCCTGGAGCCATGGGGGTGGAGGCTACCTCTGCCAAAAGATTCTACCACACTCTTCACATGTTGTTCAGCTCAAACACAAAATCACAACTTAAAAAACAAACAAACCAAAAAAAAACCTTTTGCTTTAGACACTTGAGTTAATACATGGTATTTCTTGAAACACCTGGGGGATGTAGTTAGTTATCACTAACATGTCACAATGCTGAGTACTAACCACTATACGATCACAGCTCACTAACAAGTCAGCTACCCCATAGTCATATGGTAACTCAGAGCCTTCTAACTGTGGAATCTTCAAGGGATCACATTCCGCCCATCTAATATCCACTTCTCCAAACACTTCTCCAAACATAGACAAGTAGATCAAGGCATGGGAGCTCCTTCTCATGAAATGGAATTAGTTTAGGATTGAGTTTCAAGCTAGAAGGACTTAAAAATAGTGGTCCTATAAATGTGGTACAACACATTACTGGTATTTGGGAACTTGTCAGAAATGTAAATCATCATTACTAAATCAGAAACTCTAGGATGGGCCACAGAAATCTGTGTTTTGACAACTTGATCTGGATGCTTGCTACAGCTTGAGAAGCACTGCTTTAAGGAACAAAAGGTCAGGAGCCAGAAGAAGGACCTCCTCTGCCACCACTGCCCTTCTCTGAAGTATCCACTCTGCCAACCTTCACTATAGTTCTATAGAGGCAAAACTCTAGGAAGAAACACTATTTCCTTGCCATCAACTGTTTAAAGGGGAGGACTTTTCACAAACTTTTTCTGTGAATAGACAGTATGTTTTTATCTATAAAAATCTTTTTCTGGGGCCGGGGAGATGGCTCAGTAGATTAAGTGCTCCCCTGGCAAGCTCAAGGACCTGAATTCAATCCCCGATTCTGCCAAAAAAAATCTTTTTCTGCAGATAGATCATATCAAAGGTCAGCTCCCCAGGGATACATCACCAACTCCCTATCCCCAACTAGGGAGAGGGAAAAGAGAAAATAAAAAAAAAAGGAAGAGAAAAAGAAACATTTGTACATACACAGGACCGCTAGGATAATTGTACTACTGATTTCTGCTGGTGTATTAAAAGGACATGTAAAGTTTAAATTTTTTTTTCTCTCTCTCTCCTTTTTAATTGTTTTATAACTTTCTTGGACCAATTGTGCATGCTTATATCTGGTAATCTGAACAACTAATTTGAAGTATGACGATCATTGTTGAATTCCTATCATTTTGTTTAGTGAATGTCTGTATAGTTTCTAATTATTTTTTTACTATTTCTTATTCACTTTCAAGATTTTTTAAATTAATTTATGACTTCTTAGAAAAAGGAGTCAGATTCAGGTACTGAATGGAAAAAGAAATTCTAATTTACCCAGTGACCATGGAACCTGACCTCAGTCATAGTTTCCTTGAAGCACTGACTCACTATTTTATTTAATTTACAGCAAGGTCTTAATAAATGCAAAATTCTATATGAAAACTGGATCCTGTATATGCATCTCAGTGAGCAATTAGCAGTATTACGGTGCTTATAGTCTGATGAGATATATTTTCAACTAATAAATCATAAGAAACAAATATTTTGAAAATCCAAATCAAGTGGTTTAAAGGAAAAGAAATAAGTTTCTGTGTGAAAAATAACATGGAGAAACAAGATGGGGACAGGGAGTTCATGATGCATCCCTGGGGAGCTGACTTTTGAGATGATCTAGCTGCAGAAAAAGATTTTTATAGATGAAAAAAAAAGGATTATCTATTCAAAGAAAAAATATGTGAAAAAGTCCAGAAATAGGAGAACTGATACGCAGAAGAACTGAAAGCAGACCAGTGGGATGGACACAGAGTAAGGGTGACTATGGCCTAAGAGCCAGTAGGGGAAGCAAAATACACCCACGTGAAAGACGTTGTTAGCTGTTAACAGTGAGAGCACTCTGGCTGCTATGTAGAAAACTGGACGGAAGCTACAGCAGACTTGTCATTCTACCTGTCCAGGCCAGACATAAAGAGAGAGCAAGGAAAGGTAGAAACATAAGTGAGATTACAGAAAATATGTAAGCAGGAGCAATATAGAAGAATTAATGTTGTGGATGTGGGAAAAAGGAAGTGGTCAAGAGTGGTTCCTTAGTTTCTGGTGCAGGAATTTAGTGGCTGCTCACAGATACAGAACATACTGAAAGAGGAGCAGATAGGGTGAAATTGGTGTAGGTTTGAAAAGTCTATGAAACCGTTTTCGAACAGGCATTGGTTTAGTCAGTTTTGTGCTACTATAACAAAATATTTGATGCTGGGTGTATCAAAAAGAAAAGATATTTATTTGGCTTCTGATTCTTATGATTTGAGGGTCCAAACAACATGCCATCAGTGTCCTAACAAGAGTCTCCTGACTATGTCCCAACATGTAGAAAAACAAACAAACAAAAAAAAATATGGGGCTGGGAAGATAGCTCAGCAGCTTAAATGCCTGCTTGGCAAGGACAAGGCTCTGAGCTTGATCCCTGGTAGCAAAAGACAAGACAAGAAAAGGAAGGGAAAGAAGAATAAGCTACATGTGGAAGGGTCACATATGCCAGCAAGAGAATAGGGAGAGGGCAGGCTCACTCTACAACAACTCACTCTTGTAGAAATTAGTCCACTCCTACCAGACTTGACCCATTCTTGAAAGATAGCATTACTCCATTCACAGGGCAGAGTTTTTATGACCTAATTACCGTCCACTCACTCTCAACCCTTAAAGATTCCACACCAACAGTGCCTCACTGGAGACTATACTTCCTGCATATGAACTGTTGAAGGACAAATCCTAACCTCCCAAACCGTAGCAGGCTTATGGGTTCTTTTGATATTTTCAAGTGGAATTTTAGGTAGCCAAGAGCAGAGTTGCTCAAGAGTAGAGATAACACATTAGAGTCACAAAGTTCCTTTCAACAACCATTTCTTCCTCCCACCTGGTCGATTAAACATTTCTTCATGTCAAAATCTAGTCTGTACCCAAAGGACTGACACAGGCCAGTATAACCCTGGACTTGACAAGACAACCCAAGTCAGGTAGGTCTTGAGTGCAGAGGCTATCTGCCTGGCCAGGGCCAGCATTCTCTGTAGCTGTGCATAAGTGCGAATGAGAGTTAAAAGGCAAGTGCCATCATGAGGGTAGTTAGCAACTGAGAAGAGATCTGAGGAAGCACGCTATGTAAATAAAATTTAATGAGCTGCACACATAAGGTTTGCATACCTTTCTGTATATAAGTTCTATTTTACCAAAAATTAAATAGAAACATAAATATTGTTTGGTTTCAAAATGTTTACCCTGAGTTGTCAACTAGAGGTGGCCACAGGTTGTACCAAACTGTTACCTTCAGTTTAACTTTATTTAGCCTGACTCTTCTTGCAAGAGTGGAGAGGAGGTATGCAGGGAAGGTGGTGGGAGCAGGTGCCCCTCAAAGCCTGAACCTGTGCTTGGCGTTTCAGACACATCAGTCACATTTATCACCACAGATACCCAATGATGTAGTTATTATTGCTCTCATTTCACAGGTGAGAAAATTGAGGCCAAAAGAGGTTAAAGAATATAAAGTATATAAATATTTCTGATATAAGCATAATAGTTAAAAGATGTGAGTTTGCAATAATCTAGAAAAAGAAACAAGACAGAAAAACAAAGTTTAACTCTTGAAAGGACAATAATGTAAGTCTTAAAAATGAAAACTGGTAGATGGGCCTAGTAGAGTACACCTTTAATCCTAGCACTTGGGAAGCTGAGTAGGAGGAACACTGTGAGTTCAAGGACATCCTAGGCTACATAGTGAGTTCAAGAACAACCTAAACTACATAGTGAAAGTCTGTCTCAAAAAACCCAAATGTTATCTGGATCTGAGTTCAAAGCCCATGATCTTCGCAGTAAACCCAACATCCAATAAATAATCATTTCCCAGGGAAAAATACAACAAGCAGCAAGATGTCAGTATCAGGAGTCAGCAGAAGTTAGGGGAAAAGTAAAAACCCATAGAGGGGAATCAGCTTGCATATGTGTACAAAGCTTGGCATGAATTATCATGCACAGGATATTCTTTGGAGAAGCAAAGCCTGTGGAAATATAATCCAAAGAATTTTAGCTTCCTAAAGAACATTCTAAGTCAGTATGATGTTTAGTAATTTTTGAAACTAAAGAGGACAGCCAATTTTTTCTTTCATTATTTTATGATTCTATAAATATTTTGAAATGAGTGAACCATATCATTAATTTTGTTTTCTGCTCACATTTACAAATGTCATATTGGGTCTGGCCACTTGTTAAGCTCTCATTAATTCCAATAGTTGGTTATCTTCCAATTTTGAAATAGATGTTTACATAATCTCTAAGTGAGGATAATCTTGCCTCTTCCTTTCCAATATTTATGAGTCATAAATGTTCATGCTTTTTGACTTACCACACTGAGTATACTTCTTAGTTCAATGTTGAATGTAATAGCAACAAAAGGTATTCTTCTCTTTAACAGGAATACTTCTAATTTTATACTAATATTCTCCTTTCCAATTTTCAAGTTTGCATATCCTTTTGCTTTCACAGTCTATATGTCTACTTTAAAGGAAAAATATTGGAAATACGGGCAACTAGGCTTCTGAGTGTTTGCCCTTCAGATGCAGAAAATGAATGCTAGAAACGTAAGAGGATCAAAGCACCAGAGTCCAGGGAATGGAGAGATTTTCTCATCATTGCCCTTACAAGAGATGCAAGTGCTCACCTCCTAAGGAGCAGAGGAGTCAGGCTGGGAGTCCAAGGATCCTGTGCACAGCACCGTTGATCTACTAAGGATATAGTGCCAGCCTTTGGTTTCAGGCACATGATCTGGACACAGATCTGTCCTTCTATTGCCAGGTCCCCACGTTGATCACATTTTCACATGTACCAAAATTTGTCATCTATTTGGAACAAAACTTGACATGAAAGAGATGTTTCCTTAACCCTCTGGGAAGCCAAGGCAGAAGAATCACAAGTGTGAGCCCAAGTGTGAGTGGGTAACACAGTGATACCCTGCCTAGAAAGAGGGGCAGGAGCAGGGCTGGGTTGTAGGATCCAATGTCCAGGCGAGAGCAAGGGAAAAAGAGAGTGAGAGAGGGGAGAAAGGAAGTGCAAGAAAGAGGAAAGAGGAAGGTGGGGGAATGCAAGGGGATAATAAATAAATAATCTAACTTCTGCCCACACAGCACCAACACTGAAGGATTTGAAAACTGGCAGCACCTCCCTCAAGGAGACAGGAAGTTGTTAATCACCTCTGACTTTTGCCACCTCCCGTTCCTTACACCTCTCCTTTGGCAGAACACAAGATGGGCAGGAAAGCTTCAGCCTGTATAAGGGATATCAAAAGACCAAAGACTGGGAGCTCTTCACAACTTTTGTTTTTTGTCCTGGGAATTGAACTTTCCACCTTCATGCTTGCCAGGCAGATACTGTGCCACTGAGCTGTGGCCCCAGAAATACTTAATATGCTTTAAATAATCAGACAAATTATGAATATATAAGGAAATTGGACAACTGCACAGTGTAATTTTTTCTTTGTAATTTTAAAAATATACATCTATGTGTAGGGACTGTACCATCCCGTATCTTGTAAACTTTAATAACCCTAAATAGCATCAGATCGCTTGCCACATTGAGTTCTTCTGGAAGGTTGTTACACTGTCAAATCAGACATCACAGGCACATGTCTTCAGGTTTTTTAAATCTCCCTTTCTTAAAGTCCTGGTGTGGCGACGCCACGCTGGAGGCAGTGTTTCTGTGCCATCTTCCAGCTGCTCCAGCTGCGCCAGCGCTGGGAGGCTGCTCTCTTCCCCATCTCCTCATCCATGCAGACAAGGAGAGGCAGCCGGGCACAGAAAAAGACATTGAAGGTGGGAATTTAGCGCACAGGCCAGGTTTTGGTGTCACAGAATGCAAAGGGGAGAAGAGGAAAGGAAAAATGAATCGATGCCTCCGAGATTCAAAATATAAAAATAATACCAGAAACAAAGGAAGCACTTTGTAAAACTTCAATGGAGACTGGTGTTCTTGGCTTTCCTCAGCGGAGAGTGAGCGGTGATTATTCCACAGCAAGTGATGAAAAAGATCCAAACATAACAGGGATTCTTGGAGAGTCATTTTCTAAGACAAGGTTTGGTCCCTGATAGCTTCTTGCTAGCAGTATTTTCTTTTCAAGTCTTGACTTTGCTTTTATAGAAACAGTAACAACCAAAATATTTTAAAAGGTTACCATGCGAAGTAGCACAAACTTCCTTTTGTCCACACTATTTCCTCATTTTACAAGATATTTAAAGGCTAGAGATTCGGCAAGCTTGGTTTTTTTTCTTTAATTTTTTATTGAACTAAAATACATACACAGAAAAGTACATATTACATAATATGCAGCATGAAGACTATTTGCAAAATAATCTCTTTCATGCTTACCCAGAATAAGAAACAGAACATTACCAACAACCCCAAAAGCTTCCCTTTCAGTTCTTTCCAGTAAATAACTCAAAGGAAGCCATTCTTTTGACTCCTCACCACATTACCTGATTTTGTTCATCAATAAAATGCATTATACTAGTTTATCTGACTTTGTTTCTTCTCACAAAGTTGTGGTTTTGGGATATACATATTACTTTTCAAGTAGAGTTATAAGCCATTCATTTCTATTGCTGTATTACATTCTATTATGTGCATATATTTTAACTTCCTTGTTAAGTATTTTAGTGGCTTGAGGTTTGTCTATCACAAATAGTGCTGCTATAGTCCGCATCATTCAGGGTCCTTTTTGTGTGAGTCTTCAAAATAGAATATCTGGGGCTGGCGAGATAGCTCAGTGGACTAAAGCACCTGCTTAGGCGAGCTCAGGAATGGCGGTTTGATCCCCAGCACTACACGCTGTGCCTGGCCCACTCCCAGGGCAGGCTGAGTCAGCCAGAGCCCATACACAGTGGTGCACACCTGTAATCCCAGCTCGGGGAAGGCTGAAAATCGGGAGGGTCACCTCAAGCCTGAGCTGTGTAGTGAGACCCTATAACAACCAAATACATTAAAAAAAAGAGTAGAAATACAAAAGTATCTTTGGTTTAGAAAAGAAAAAAAAATATTATATTTTAATCTAATTGACAGATACTTAAAACAGAAGTATCTTTACATAACTGAATAACACTATGAAATTATGTTCTTGACGTCACCCTCTAAAAACTATAATCCTATCATAATAAAATAAGAATGCTAGTGAAAGAAAACATTAGCATCTACTTTTAAAATAACAAATGCAGTACCAAAATAATACAAAGAAGTTAATGAACTGGGTCTTTTCTCTTTTTAACGTCATATGCTTATCATTTATTTCTATTAAAAATAGAAACATAATGTGATCCCATAAACTCACTACTTGGCATGCACATCCAAAAGCAATGAGATCAGTATGTCAGAGACATCTGCCCTCCCATGCCTATTGCAGCATTATTCACAGTAGCCAAGATGTGGAAATGAGCGAAGTGTCCACCAATTGATAAATAAACAAAATGTAGTACAGACACATAGTGGAATACTACTCAGACTCAAAAAAGAAAGAAATCCTGTGGTTTGTAACAATATAGTTAAAGTCTGAAAGACTTGATGTTGAGTGAAATAAGACAGGTACAAAAAGATAAATACATGAGCTTCTTGTACGTGCAGTCTAAAGAAGTTGAACCCTTAGAAGCAGAGGGTTGAATGTTGTTTGCTAGGGGTTGGAGTAGGGCAGGATGTTGGGAAGATACTGGTCAAAGGACAAAAACTTTCAGTTAAACAGAAGGAAGGCTTTCAAGAGATCTATTATACAACATGGTACTATAGTTAGCAATGTATTTGTATATTTGTGCTAAGAGAACAGACTTTAAGTGTTTCATGCCAAGCTGAATGGTTGTATCATTTGTAAAGATGCCTGTTATGGCCAGCAGAACTGAGCTCTTCAGAGATTTAAAGTCCCATAGTCAGGAGAAAATTTTTATTCCTAAATCTCCTTACCTCTGCTCCCCAAGATACTCATTCACTCCCATTTAGGTACCCTAATGTACTTTTTCTGGGAAGAAACATAAACCATAATTAAGAATGCTATGTTAGAGATGTAATAGTTGGAGAGCAAAGAAATGTGCTTTCGACATCTCCTGAGCTCAGCTCCCTCAGTAATTCATTATATTAAGAGTCAGGGAATCATGGACCTCAAGCATATCTCACCCATGGTCTTTTCTGAACAGTCCACAAGCTATACGTGGCTTCCTACTTTTAAGCACCTGGAAATCTTTTTGTCACACAAAATTATTAATTTGTGACACAAATTATATAAGATCCAAATGTCAATGTCCTGACAGTCTCACCAGGAAGCAGTCATACGCATCCACGACCTTCTTCTCTGTGGCTGTTTTCACGCAGCAGCAAAGACAGGTCATTCCACTGGTCCGTCTGACCTGCAAGTCTGAACTATTTGCCCTCCGGCTCTTTACAGGAAAAGTTACCAGCCCCTGAAGTGAATAAAGTCTGGCCATTCCTATTATGCAATTTCACAATATACTCAGCATATCCATGTATATAATTTTAAATGACCATTACAAAGCAACCATTTTTCACTAGACTTCGTAGACCAGTCCTTATTGCAAATGCTCTGCCACACTGCCCACATATGATGTTCTAATATTTAAGTAAAACCAATGTTTAAGTTTTTTTCACAGTACCTGTGAGGATCACTCTTGCATCTAGCAGAGATAAAGTGCCTTCGTCAGAGAACAGGTAGAATTAGATTAAGCCCTAAATTAATAATCTGATAAAAACAAGCAACCAAAGTTACAAAGAAACACAAATTAGAAACACTCTTAGGAAAGTTCAGGCAATTGCATCTTTCCTTGTAGATTATTGGAAAGACTTCAGTTTGATCTACTAGAAGAAGTTTCCATGTACCTGCAGATGCTAGCCTGCTCAAAGAGTTGCTTAATACATACTTGTAAGCAGTTCCTAATTTTTTTTAGATTTACTGAGGTATTCTGGGAATGAGAATATGCTAAAGAGATTATATAAAATGGCAGCAACAGTAACAAGAAGTCACCTTTGCTCTGAACAAATATCTAAAAGCCTTGCAAGCTAGGGAGATGACTCAGTAGAATAAGCACTTTCCTGGCAAGCACAAGGCCCTGAGTTCAATCCCTGGTTCCCCCCAAAAAAATAAAATAAAAAATAAAAGCCTTGCAAAATAGAACTCACATTTAGGAAGCAGGACCATTAAGCCTTTAGAAGTTGATTATATAAAACATCCTATCATCCCCGCACCCTCGCATGTTTCTTAGAAGGGGCATTTGGAGCAAAGAACAGGCTAACAAGGGGAGTTCATTATGAGATTGTGTTTAAAAGTAGTAAACCCTTTACTTTTGTCAAATGTTTAAAATAACTACAATAGGAAATGGTCAAATAGAGTAAGATCTTCCTCTTCATAAGAAATACTTTAATAAGTATCAAAACCCATTAATTGGCTACAAAGTTTAGTCTGAGCATGCTCCATTCACCATGAAATATCCTTATGATAACAGAACAAAGAAAAGGCACAGATCAGCTCCCAAAGGGCTTGTTCACTTATTGGTGAGACTAGACACAACTTTACACTAACAAGCCTACCCAATAAAATTTATAAGAAATCTAGGAGGGGAAAGAATTACATACTGAAATTATGTAGGAGTTCAAAGGGACACTAATGTATTTTTCCTAGAAGGTTCTTAGTTGCTTTTGCTAATGAGGCAAACAGCCTTGCTCCATAAATTATAGATCCTATTGGCTTGAGAAAGAAATGATTATATTTTTACCATGTAAGGAAAAGGCAAGTTTTGTGCTTAAAGCAATGATGATACCAACTCTAGGTACCAAGAAAACTACAAAAAGAAATGCTAGGAGGAATCAGAGATGATATGTACAGGAATATTGTAAGCAAAAGAAATTCGTGAATCTGAGCATATCCGGAGAAAGACTGGAACTGAGAAGACCCCTCTGAAAATATACCCATGTAATTAGCCAAGGAGCACAAAAAGAAGTTGTAATACCCTTATTTTGTTGTGGCCAAGAGGAAGGTTTAAGGAATAAGGAATATAGTGTTAAAATGACGTGTGTGATTTCATGTCTTGTGGGGACTCTTGTGTCTTTCCAGTACAACTATGCTCTGCCCATATGGTAACTAAGGGCTTGTCCAAGTCAGTTGAGGGGCTTCTCATCCAATTTTCTGTCTTTACCACAAAGAACACAAAGGGAGAAGTTTCTCAGGGAACTACAGTCTGGGGTCTTCATAAAAATCTGAGGGAACTGCCCTGACAGGAGCAGACTATTCCAGCTCACTGAATGCTTCCCTCTCAGGAGAACATGGCGGCCAGCCATAGACCACACTCTCTCTACCTTCTCCCACAGAAGGCAGGCAGGCAAGCAAGCAGGCTCCTCTCTTCTGTGCATACCACAGGCTTAACTTTCACCACTGATTAGGGGAGTGATTTCTCAATGTACCATTGGTCCTTGGATGGTTTCCTGTTTAAATATGTATTTCTGTGCCGGCACGTGACTGAGAGTACATGCCCTTAATAATCCTTTCTGTTTCATGAAGCTAATTGCTTCTGTGAGGGCTATTTCTACACTCTGAGGTGCCATTGCACCCTGTTTCTTTGGAAATGTTGAACACTCAAGCCAGCGTCAGAGCTATAATTTATGGAACACACTGACTCACTGATTTCAGCTAGCTGCCTTGGTCCTGGCTCACTTCCTTCTTTTCTGAAGGGATTTTCTTTGAAGAAAATAAAAGATCACTTTGAGATTACTTGTTGCAGAACTTTTTGAAAGGAAATTTTCTTGGAAAATTATGTGACTCTAATAGTGAAATTTTCATAGAGCAAAAATTATACTTTTCAGTACATGCTGGGAATGCTTACAAAGGTTCTACAGGAAATCATCTGTGTGGATCTTGCTCTTTTTTTCCTCAGGAAAAAAAGTTGCCTTTTAATAAAACTATTTTGGAACACCTGCCACTACCCAACTCTAGTCACTTAGGACTTCAGCCATTCTGTCATGAAATTGATTAGTTAGATATTATGACTGTGTTTTATCATGTTGAATAAATAAAACATGAAGAATGTTTTAATACAAAAATTAAATATGAGTTCTACTAGGAGAAAAAATATACAAGTTTATAAACCTATGTATTAGGAGCTTAATACAATTATGGTACTTTAGGGCTGGAGATATGGCTCAGCAGCATAAGGTAAACATAAGGTTCCAAGTTCAATCTCCAGTAAATAATAATAATGATAATTTTATTATTATTATTATGGCAATTTATATAGAAGGGTTCTTTCTCATAGTCAACTTACATAGAATCTCTCAAAATGTGATCCATTTCAGGAAAACATAAATGCAACCATGCTAGAAACCTCAAACTGCATCAACATGGTAACTTTAACGTACATTGCCCAACATACTGAAATATCTGATATTTTGATGTTCTGAGCATCCTCCATGAACATTATCAAATTTAATCATCAGTAACCTGAAATTGAAAGGAAACTGAAGGGCCAGGCAAACAGCTCAGCAGATTAAAGTGCCTGTAAGCAGGAGCAGGGGCTGGGATTCCACCCCCAGGCCTGCCATGCCAGCCCCACCCCCAGGGCATGCTGAGAGGGCAATTGAGACTGGGCATGGTGGTGTGTGCCTGTAATCTCAGCTTTTAGGAGGCTGTAAACAGGCGAATCACTATGAGTCTGATATAGTAGTGAGACTCTGAACACCTTATAGACCCCTAAAAAAAAAAAAAAAAAAAAAAAAAAAAAAGAAGAAAGAAAAAAGAAACTGAGAGTTGGCTGACTGATTGCAGCCTAAAGTCACAAGATCTGAACCCTCCTTTCTTGATGTATTATAATTTTGGTCTTATACAATTTGGTTCCAATCAGTTCTTGTTTTGTCACAAAAAAGAAATCTGATCAAGTGTACTCACTCCTCTAAAACACATTTCTGATTTAAGTTCCTTTTTCTTTCATTCCCTCCTCCATCTCCTTTGAATTTTAATGGCTTTTATTTCTCTTTTGTGGCTAGGTTTGATTTTAAACAGGCTTCTTAGGAAAGTTGTGTTCTTGTAAAATTGGAGGGTCAAAAAGCTTCCTAACGGGAATAGGCAGGTCATACCGGAGTGCGAGGAGCCCGAAGAGGGGAAGTGGTCACCTCAGTGAGTGACAAGAGGGCTTTTCATACAGACACGGCAGTTGTGACATAGCACCATACTTGACCCTCTTTTGTTCATATAAAATTCGTAAGTTTTCTTTTCTAAGGAAATAATAAAGGGTTTTACCTACATTTTCTCTCACTGGACAAAAGCAATAACTGGCAATATCATGTGAGCAATTAATCCAAATGGGTACTTTCAAATTGTTGTGACCCCAGTTCTAAGTACCTAAGCAAACCGAGACCTGCTACATATCAGCTTTGCATGTCAGTGTTTGAGCTCACAGTACAGAACCTGTGGCTGGAGAACAAATGGCGCTTGGTGCTAAAGCTCCTTTCTTTCACTCCTTTTATTTTCTTTCTAACCTGCTGCTTACAGAATTGCAGAAACATTTTTGAGCTTTCTATAATAAATACGATTTTCACAGGGGAAAATTGGCAGTATGTGAACTACTTCAAGGGGATTTATTTGAAGCTAATTTTTTTTTCTTTTGGAGTATTTTGGATTTCAGATTGAGCAATGCTTTGGAAATTACAAAATTAGTGCCTTTGTTATGTTCCATGGCTTTTCTAGTACCCTGACAGTTACAGCCCCCTATTTCTAGAAGACAAGAAATGGTGTTAACTCAGTTATCACATTGCAACAGTTCGCAGGCTGCAGACTCTCCTCCTGGCTAAGAACTATTCAATTTTAACGACTTACTTCATTAATGTAAACAACTTTTTTTTTTTTTTTTTTTTTTTGGCTTTTTGAGATAGGTTCTCATCATATCGCCCAGGCTGGTCTTGAACTCACAATGATCTTCCCGCCTCAGCCTCCTAAGTGCTGGGATTGAAGAGGTGTGCCACCACACCTGACTAACAGCATCTTTGTTATACGACCCTGCAGGAAGTAGAAGAAAAGCCCTTCAAACTTCATTTTTCTCTGTGACAAAAATGTGTGAGCCCAGAAGTTTGCAGTGGGCATCATTTTGTCAAGTTGGGTCCTGACATTACTCCAAAATTCACAATACTTTAGGAACCAGGTGTGTTGTCAAAAATAACTGTTTTCATTTCTGTAACAATTAGCGTCAGCAAACTCATTTACATACATTATTTCATTTGCTTCTAACAATAATCCTGTGAAGTAGGCAGGAGAGAAGCTATTAATGCTGTTGTTCATATAAGTTAACCAAGATTCAAATAAGCTGTGACTACAGTAGTGAACTGGAGGTGTATTTATCTACCATGAGCAAGGCTCTGCATTCAATCCCTAGCACAGGAGAAAAATAAATAAAAACTTAAAACAATAGCAACCAGTGTTGTATAGGATGTTGACACATAATAAGTTTAAATTCACATCACCTCAATTGTAAAGATGGCCACACTGCAAGGAAGCCACACATCACTCCCAATTTCGGAGGAAGAGAAAGATGCAAAAAGATGTAACTTTGGTAGGATTTCTGCCAACAGATCTTGCTACAAAGCTTTTTGCAGAATACCCAGCCTTTGGCAACTGTCCCTGCTGGTGGCTGGCTTCCTGGAGGGCTTGCTGTGGCAGGTTCTGCTTGCTGGTTCTAACCCCACCCCTTCCCTCCTACTCACTCCCAAACCCACCCGCGAGCCTCCACACAGCTGTGGAGGACAACTCAATTAGATGTATTTTTATTGATGATTTGAATAAAGGCAATACAAATAACAGTACTGAAATTTTGGAAAATAGAAAAAGAAAAAACCACCACGCAGTCTCATGACCCCCAGTGTCTATTAGTATTAGGTTAAGTTTCCTCTATCTTTTCCCTTGTGCATCTGTTTTTCTCCTATTTGTAATCATAAAATAGACATATATATTTTAATTTTGCATTTTTAGTTAACATTGTATCCAAAGCTTTTACTTTGTTATGGCCTTAAATGGCCATTAACCTTGCAAAGCAAGTAAAATGTAAATAGTTTGCCGTTGCTCTGTTGTTGGGCAGCATTTATATTATTCCTACTGTTTCACGTGTGTAATTTTCCCTTTAGCTTGAATCGCTCCCTAGGATATAGCGCTAAAAGATGACAGGATCTAACACCACAGCCAGGATTGTGGCCCTCAACGGTGCCACACTACTTCCCGGAGGATTTATCCTAATGTACACTGCCACCACAAAATGCAGAGCTTCAGCTTTTGCTACTTTTTTTCTTAATACTTCAACATTCTAATTTGTACTTTGCTGATTACTAGTGCCTTTCAACATTTTCTTGTTTCTTTCCTATGTTCTTTCTGCGAATGATCTGTTCAAGGCAACTAGACTTTGACAGTACAGTTTCATTAAATAGTTAAAAGTATTATTAATTTCCAGAGCATAAAAGAAAAGTCTAATTAGGGGATAAATGACTTCTAAAGCCATATTTAAGTGATTTGAGAGTTGCTTTCTATGGTGCTTCTTGTATAATGTGTCAGAGTTCGGCACATGCACATGATATGTAAAAAGCATAGTTAAATCACATCAGTGTCCATAAATGATCTTAAATGAACACATGTTCCCCATCTTTATAGTTGGCTGCTATTCTTATTAAATACACAAACGGCTAAAGGTGCCACATAATAGTATCAAACACAGACCCTACAAAGTGAGTTAACTTATTTTGGGTAAATCAAATAAACGTGCTGAACCTGTATCTATCTTTATAAAATGAAATCATACTCATCTCTATGTAGCGATGTTAAAGGGATAAAATTTATATTCAGAAGTAAAAAAGTTAACCCAGTACTATTATGGACTACTGGACTATATTGGAATATTTTGCTGAATTCACACACTTACAATATTTAATTGACAATGGAATACCCATCTCTGACAAAACTAAACAAAAAAGGGGATACAAATGAAGGACCATTTTGTATCTGTATATTCAAAATAGTTAGGATAGATACACAGCTACTTTCTCTTAATTCGATGAATAGAAAAATTTGTACTAATAGTATTTGTGGACAGGATATCATGTCTGCATCTTATACTATGAATGACCAGTAAGAAGACAACGATATGCAATGTATTAATTATTGAAACTGTCCTAATTGGTTTTAAAACTTTCCCATTGCTATTTGTTTCTCAATAAAAATATTTTCTAAAAAAGAAGTGAAAATTTTCTTGTCCCTCTTGTTTTAACAAAAATTTAAGGCTTCTGGAAAATAAGTGGTAATATGCAATCGTATGTCCAATCTTACACAACTGTATCTGTCAATCTGAGCAACAGATTTGATGATAAAAATAGGTAATATATCAACCATTGTTAGTCAGCTATTCTTGTTCTGAAAATCTGTAACATATGTATTGTATATTACCCTGTTTCTGTCATTGTTTCTGATTTTTGTTCTTGTTTTTGTCTTTTACTTTTCAAAATAAAATAATAAACAGACTTAATTTTAAAAAAGAATATAACAAAATGAAGTGAAAAAGTTTCAGCTTTGACTTTTGAACTTTCAGCACAATCTAAAGAGCTAAGAATCCCTAAGAAAATAATACTTGACAATAGAACAGCCAATAGTTACAAACCTCTTTTTCTAATCATTATGCATAGTTCAGACACATATATGGAATAGATCAGTGTTCTGTGTTTGAAGTTCAGTATTAAGAGACTTGATAAAATCTACCTCTTATTGTAACAACCATGAAAAACTGTAGGCTTTGAATAACTTAGTTTCAAATGGTAAATACCTCTTCTTATTTCTAGACTCCCCTGAGATCAGAAACTGTTTCATACACCAATGAATTTCTAGCCCCCCTGCCATGGGCCGCAGGAATGTATCTGATACTTTGTGACTGACTGCACAAACTGTCAGAGTAATAAGAAGTTACTGACTCCTGCTTCAAGATAAACAGGCTGGCGAAAGGGACTTAGCTTAATGAAGACAACTGTTTGAGAGAAAGTGGAAGTTAAGTGACATAACTTAACTATTTTTTTAAAAGATACAGAGATGTAAACACAAAATACATGTTTAAAACAACAGTAAAGGGCTTTACTCTAGCACTCATGATGCTCCAAAACATATCAATGCAAAGCACAAAAGAAAGTAGCACACTTTTAAAAATCCCATCACTCTGTCCTCACCATATTCTTCCAGAAGTAAGTCTATGGATCTTCATCAGATAGCCAAAGAGCTTCTTTTAAAAGAATGAGAATCTGATGAAACAGAAAGGTAAGAACCAAACATAGTGGAAGGACCTGGTCCACAGACATGTTTGAACATTGTAAGAAAGCTGCTATTTCAAGTATATGCCAAAGGATGAGGAAGAGGGTGTGATGAATTATAGAATAACTGGTGCTTATGCCTAAGAGTTCCCTGGCCTGTCTTGTACCTTCTGGAAACTGTTTATGTGCATAAGTCCTGTGATCACGGGACTGTGACTATCGGACACAGACAATGTGACAGCAGAGGAAGACATGAATCATCACTGGTTCATACAAGAGAAAGCTGGGCAGCATCACCACTGCCTCTGGTACAAATGGACTGCTTTTCTACATTCTAAGCTCTGGTAATTTGATGACAGGAGAGGATGAGGAAGGAGAGGAGGACAGTTGGGGGATGAATTTTAACATTTGAAAGTTCCACTCTTTCTGAAAACCCTCATCATTTGTGATATTATAATTACTTAATTGGTAGCTAACAACTAATAATGTCCCACTTTTTTCATATTGATCAATTTTTTTAAAAAAATTCTTGTGCTTCCTTCATGCCCATAACTGGATTTCTGAAATAGACCTAGCACTGGTGTATGTTCATTCCACTTCAATCCAAGCCTTTTCTACATTATGAACCAAAGACAGGAATAGCACAGGCTGAGAGAAGGTGAGTAAAAATTGGTGACTTTCCTAATTTTCTAAGAATTATCTACCAAAAAATTTGACTAGATGATTAAATCTTCATTAAAATGCCATCATCTTAGAGGCATTTTGCTATCATATGCAAAGAGTAGGGAAAAAAGCTAGAGAATGATCTTTCTTGAACACATAGAGATTCCCATCTTTGGCAAGGTCTATGCAATAACTGCATGGTGGAGAGGCTCAACTTCTTGCAGCAGCTACCAAACAGAGTATGAATCTCAGCTGACACAAATAACAAGAGAAAAAAATGTGGTGACTTGCAAACGCACCTAAATCAGTTTAAGCACTAGTTTGCTTCAAGTATTTGACATTTCTTTTTTAACTGAAAAAGACTGTAACTCAGAGTACATTAAACTGGTTATATCTGTGTCTTTGAGTGTGATATAACTGTCCATTTAAGAAAGGTTCTTGAGCAAAAGTGGATGGACTTACTTTAGTAGAAGCTAGACCGTGGGTGGGTTTGGGACTGCAGCCACCTTTCATCTTCCTGGAGGGTCCTATACTGACCACGTCTAAAACACTGACCCTCATTGACTAACAGATAACAGGCCGGGAAAAACCAGTTAAGCACAGGTAACCAAGAAGAAAATGTCCCCCAGAATGGCATGAGGTAGGTGTTTGAAGAGAGCCAATGCTGCCTTCTGATGTCCTTCCAGTGATTTTGTTAGAAGAAATCTGTCCATGATCATTCACATAGAGGCAGAAAAAAGCCCTGGGGTGAGACAAGGTCTTTATCCACAGCTGAAACTGATGAGGCCTCCTGGCAGGACCCCAAAGCCAGAAGACTTTGTTTCCTGCCTTCTCAAAGTCCTGACCTCCAGTATTTAAGGAACCAATAACATTTTTTCATTTCTTAAGTCATTTTTCTCATGCAACTCATGGCAGCTGTTTGCCAGCTCAGCATTCAGACTAATTTGTTACAGAAAATGGAGTAAATGCATGTTTACCAAAGTCTAACGCTTAGTATGAGGCCTAATACTTACTGTATGATACCAAAGAAGGTATATGAGAGCACTTTGTATTATGAAATTAGGACCTTGGGATTCTAGACACATAAATTTTTAAATGTGTCTCAGTTAATCATATTTACTGCTTGGTCTAAATACTACAGGACAAAATATTCAGATAATGAGCTTTTGTTTTTAAAAAAATCTCCGAGAAGAAATATGATTTCTATATTAGCTCTCTATATATACATTTAAATATTTTTCTATATTTACAACTATAGGATTTATAGATAACAATCTTGCATACATATTTTGGGGCTGATCTATATGATAAAGGAGCGGTGCACCAGAGCAATGCATATATCATATTCATTTCTCCAAATACTAAAATTTTGCAAGTGCTCAAGCCCATACATATCATGTCATTATCTGCCTCCACTTGGAAAAAATGAGGAAGACACAAGTACGACAGGGGGAAACTGTTATTTGATTGTCCCATCTGTAGCTAAAATCCACTGGAAGCCACATACATTTATTTCCTTACAAAGAGTTTCCAAGAACTCTCAAAAGAACCAAAAAGCTTCCCAAGACATGGCCAGCACATTGTTTTCTTGTCTTCTTTGGTGTTTTTGTAGCACTTGGTGGTGAAGAAAAGTTGGTAAGTCAAGGCAACATTTTTCAAGCTTAAGATCTCTTCAAATACTGGAGTTCAGGCCCGGTGGAAGTATTTCACTATGAGACTGATTATATCCTTAGCCAGATGCAACTTCCTGCCTCTAAGAAGGGAAAAAGCTGGAACAGTATAGTAAAAGGAATCTTATAGCATAAAGCCTTCTTGGATATCAAAGAGGGCCCACAAAACCACACTGTGATGAGTTAAGTGTAAATGAATCAAAAACTTATGGCATTTATTTCCCTAAAAGCACACATGTATTCTTTAAAGGAATGAATGAAAACAAAGTCCCCAACACAATACATTTGGTATATTGTTCACCAATATTTAAAAGAAAATATTTCAACACTTGTAGCACACACATGCAAACATATATGTCCAAGCTGAGACAGGTGTATATTTTAGCTGTACCCAATCTTATATACCCACCTTCAGGGACCATTCCCAAGACCACAACTAATGTAAGGACAAAAGTACACACTTTTATTCAGCTTAAAATGGTAAATGGTTCTTACATGCTTAACGTTTTCTTTACAGAACACAAGTTGACAAACACCAATAACAATGGACAACACAAAACAATATACATTATTCTTCATCTTGAATAATAATTCATTTATTCATTCTTTCAATAAATATCTATTGAGCATCTACTGTGTGCCAGAGATTGTTCTGGACTTAGGGGATCTAATAGTAAATATGACAAATGAGTCTCTATATTTATTAAGTTTATCATAACAGGAAACCTTCCCTGTCATGTTGATGTTGTGAGGCAATTCTTCAACTACTATGAAAACCTTGGATTTAGACATCTGAATGACTAACTTTGTGAACCTCCTGAACATCTGGGAAAGGAGGAGGAATAAACATGTCCCAGAGGACCCCAAGTAGAAGCTGTATTAGGCAGGCCTCAAGTTCACTTGGGTTAAGTTTTAACAAAGATGACATATAAAATGGTATAAATTGAAGTTATTTTCAGGAAACAGATAATATTGTAAAGGAAAGGTATGGTTCTTCTCAAAGGTTTCATTTTAACCAGCACTAAGGGATACAGCTGCTCCCTATAGAGGGCCTAGATCTTTAACCAAATGCAAAACAACTAAAATATTCAACAAAAGCTTTACATAGTTCCAGTTCAAGAAACATGCTATGAGGAATATAGGTGAGATTATAAGGTCCAAGACAATGTTTCAGGCACTGAAAGTTGGACTGAGGACTTGAAGGTCATAGCCTCCACAACCACCATGTCACCAGAAGGACATTCAGGTGTGACTACAACTCCTAAAACTCATCCATAGATTTCATCTTAAATCATGTACCCCAAACCAACCACAGGTTGTCCCAAGCTGAACTTCTGACACCCTCACCTCCTTCCTCAAATAGCTTTTCCTGTGGCTTCAGAAACCCCCACCCAGACAGATGCTGTTCCTTCTAAAATTCTTTGTCACAGTTTCCTATGTGCTTTCCCACTGTTACACTCCTAGTGCCTAGAACAAACCTGAGTTGTAGTAAGTGCAACGTTTAGCAATGGAGGGGTGGACATATGAATAGATTCCCATAGGAAAATTCCTTACGTAAAATTTCTAGTCATTCTTAGGTTAATGTTTTCATGTCAGCCTCTGGGGAGAGGCTCCACCCAGAATTTCCTTATCTCCAAATCCCTGATAGAGGTAAACACAAGTAAAATTCACAGTAGATCAGGATTCAAGTTCAGTTATTCTGTTTACTCACTTGTTACATTGGCCAACTATGTAAAATCTCTGAGCCTTATGGCCCTATCAGCTTTTGAAGATGGCAAGAGATGGGTTAGAGTTTTAGCAAACTTCTTGCTGAGATACATATTATGAATGATATTTTTAATGATGGCAGTATAATTTAATTTGTCAGTTCCAA
>PVKA01031039.1:0-26689 GCA_004027165.1 Ctenomys sociabilis
TTTTTCTTTTCAACACCTGTTCATTTCATGGAGGCTGTGAATCTCTTTTAATTTCTTTCTTCCATAATTATTTTGACTTTGCTATGTATCCTTGAAGGATGGATGGTTGTTCCTCAAAGTAGGATAATTTTCTCTAAAAGACTTCCCTTGGCTGTCTTCTCTCACAAGGATGGTCTTTTTGAATTTCTCAGTGGTAACTCGTTTTCCCTGGAACAACCTCGTGTGACAAAGTTTTTTATCTTGACCTGGAAATCATGAGGTGTCTGGAGGGAACATGCAGGGTGTGTGGCCCGCAGGAACATGATGTGACCACCCTAGTCCTCCCATGCCCCCCAGTCATCCAACATCTCCACATCTGTGCTCTCTCTACTGTGGACCTGAGGCTTCCTCTGCCAGGAAGCAGGGCTCACTGGGGTGTCTGGATTTTCCTATCTACCAGTTTCTTGTGGTCACTCAGTCTGAAATTTTATTTCTTTGGTGATCCTACGAAAGGATTATGATGTTCAATTTTTGCATGTTTTTGTAGTTTTGAGTAGGTCTGTGATGATTTTCAATGGCTTTTGTGTTGGGCAAATCTGTGACGCACCTTCAGGGACCCAGGTGAACTGTTAATGAGTCATGGTTCTAAGGTCACTATTTCAAAGTGACATGTGCCCAACCATGACTAGCACACAATAACAGAGAAGGGGGACAGGGAGATACCTCAGAAGAATAAGCACCTGCCTGGCAAGTGGAAGGTCCAGAATTCAATGCCCAGGCTCACAGAGAGGGAAAAAGGAAAATACCTAAAAAATATTTCAGAGCTTTGAAGTATGTTCAGGTAGCTGTAGTTATGAAGGGTCAATGGGAGGATCAGGCACTTCATGTTGCGTGAAGTCATAATGTTAAAGATGTCTACAACCTGCACGGGAGTTAGCAGATATAACTGAGACATGACACTGGCAACATGAACTTTCAGTCCTTAAATACAGGGGACAGCAGTGATGATACTGTTGCAGGTGAGTTGCAGAGCAGGAGCAGGAGGTTCAGGTGCATTTCTGTGAGGAATGAGTATGTGTGAGGCCCTTGAAGCATCTGAGAAATGGGGCCTGCCTATGAGAGTGTCAGCTGTGCTCTGCCTTCAGAAACAAGTGTCTGTGTGCTGCTCAATAAGTACCTCAGCACATAAAAGTGTGATGATACTGATTATATAACTAAGTATAGGCACATCTGTGATTAGGAAAATTTGCACATTAATGTGTGACTTGAATACACAATTAACTGAAATGTGATACTTCAAGACCAAATAGGATTGTGTTTCTAAAAAAAACCCACATGAACATTAGGAAAATGCCAATGTTGACTTTATGAGTTTATCGAGAGAATGAAATGACAGAAGGGAAGGCTAGAGATGCTGGCGAAAGAGAGGAAGATAGACAGACAGAGACAAAGAAATGGGTAACAAGTTGAGTGTCGCTTTGCCTTAATACATAGATTTCACAATTACTAAACTGTGAAGAAAAGTGCAGGCTCAATTCGTGCCCAGCCCCCTTTGATGGAAAAAGTATAGCGAGGCCCCTAGAAGCTGAACTGAGCACCAGCTGGCCACGCTTATCCTGTGTCTTGAGCGCTGGTTCTGCATAGCACTGGGGCTGATTCTGGAGACCAGGTCTCCTGACGCATGGAATGCTCGTTTCGGCAGCACATATACTAAAATTGGAACGATACAGAGAAGATTAGCATGGCCCCTGCACAAGGATGACATGCAAATTCATTAAGCGTTCCATATTTTTTATCGCATGCTATTTCTTCTTCCTAATGCTAAAAATAAAACTGTCTCTAGTATTTATAACAAAAAAAGACCCATGGATAGGGCTGTGAAGGATTTCATTTCTTAATCTCAAGCATTTATTTCTGTGTGACACCATTCCTCGTCATTGACATGAAATTAGTAGCAGATCCATTTTATGTGATGACGATATGACATTAAGAAAATCAATTTCTCAAAACGCACAAGTTGTTCACCCATCAAGTGAAATTCATACACAGGAAATGAAAACGAAATCACAACTTGAAAATGTTCAAGTGCAATCAAGCGTACAAGAGAAGGTTTACTGGAACTTGGAGTCTTCACAGTAGGTCATGCATTGCGGGCTTACTCTGGTCCTGTGATGTTAGTACAGAAGGAAACCCCAGAGGCCAACAAGAAGCCTTCACCACTGCTTCCTTTGCTGCATCAGGGGTTGGGCCAGGCCTGGTTCTCCGTGGACACCCGCGCCCTCTGCTGGCCGTGATAGTCCCTGCAGGCAGGTTTGTTTATGGCCCCACACTGATGTGCCCTCACCGTGTCTTTCACGCAGTAATTCAAGGCCATGACCCCGGTCTCAGGCTGCTCATTTGCAGACACAGCGTGAACTTGCCATTGTCTCTGGACATGATGGCTTGAACCTTCACGACCCATAACAATATATGTGTTCCTAGTTTTCTCTTCCTCCAGTGTTGCCCATACTTCAGCCATTCAGCACCCTGTGTCCATCAGTGTCACACTCCCCTGAAGGTTGTTGGTCACTTTTCTGGTGGTTTCTTTTCTGTTTTTTTGATTCATGGTCTCACTATGCAGTTCAGGCTGCCCTTAAGCTCATTTTGTGGCTCAGGCTGGTCTCGAACTCACAACAGTCCTCCTGCCACAGCCTCCAGAGTGCTGGGATTACAAGCCTGTGCCACCACGCCCAGCTCTTTGTGGTGTTTTTGATGCAGCTCAGGAGAAGCGGGTGCGCACACATCTATCAAACAAAAATGCTGCTCCAATTTGTTTGTCTCAACGAATTTAAATTTGGTAAGGAAAAATGTGATGTCTATAAATAAGTGTACATCCATCTTTCATCTGTTTGTCTATTGATCTACCCGTGTGTCTATTATTTATTTATGTAGCTTCTTATCTTCATCATCTTCTTATTTATCAAATACTCCTTCTATAATACTAGAATTATCTGACTTCAGATATGTGCATTTAAATGCATTGTTTCTTCTCTAGTGGCTTCTTCTAGGATTATTATGGTGGATCTTAAGTAATATTTATTATAATTTAGAACGATATCCCTACTGCATGTGATGATTCCCTCTGCTGATTCTCCTTCAGTGTATATTCCAGTACAGCAAGGAAGTTAGAGGTGTTCCTTTAGAACTGTGATATCCTCCTGGGCACTAGGCACGCATTTCATGTAGATGGCAGCTATTTCTTTTCCCGCTCACCTCCCAACAGTAGCTGCTTCAGCCTCTCATCTGTGGGCATCAGCATGCAGATGCTTAAAAACATCCCATGTTGGTACAGATGGGGACACTCATGTGACTTAGGGGACAGGCTGGGCTGGAGCCTGGTGTTCAGCCGCTAGACAATTGTTCCTGCTCATCAGTTTTCTGGTCTACATGTTACAAGATGTGAAGTCTAATCATGAAAAATTTTCTCAGTTCAATTGTTGTGAAACGTTTCATTTTGAATTAATTAGTATTTAATTTTCTGAATATTGCTTCACCTTAATTTTTAAGATTCATACTATATTTTTGAAATACAATTTATCTAAAAGACATAATGTAATATCTTGTCTTAGCATTAGACATTTTAAAATGTATATTTCCATTATCTGTTGACTATATGTTACTTCCTCCCTGTGTTTTATGCACACATACACACACATACATATGAAAAAAATATATATTCATAATGTGCCAAAGATTTATACTGTTTCATAGATATCTTCAATGACTTTTTAAATAAAGATTCACCTAATCTGCTTTATATAGTCCTTCATAATCATTACTTTGAGAGCTGTTTATTGTTCATGCAGGAGCATACTGTAAGTTCTCATGCCTTTTGAATGCTCTTGTTATTTCCTGTATGCTATGCCTGGAGATATTAAAATATTTCAACTTTGTACTACTAAAACATATTTTACTTTTTGTTTGCAAAGGTATATTTGCTAACTACATAATTCAAAGAGAATAGATCTTTTTATTTTGTTTCAGTCCTTTAATTAATCTAGTTCTTACACACTTGGTCCTTTTTTTTTCTTACATGGAATAAGATGGTATTTAATTTTGTTTCTTCTACAGCTAATATTTTTATTTATGTGCTTTATGCATTTTTTCTTTATAGTAAGTTTTGGACAATTACATTTTTGTGTATCTTGGTATGATTTTACTGAAATTTCTTCTGCAAAAGTTCATTTTTCTTGGAAATGTGGTAATATAAATTGAACCAAATTCAGAAATTTTTAATCTTCTAATATTTCCTGCCTACTCCTTTCTACTTGGAGAATTGTAATTATAAAAAAAGAAAGAAAGCAGCAGTTAATGCTTACAATTTTTGTTTCTTCTCTGATATTTTTCCTCTCTTGAATTTCTTATAACTTCTGAGTTATTTTTTTTTAAAACAAAATTTACACATTTGTATCTGGTAATCTGAAAAACTAATTTGCACATAGCATCATGTTATGCAGCAGCCATTGTTGGATTCCTACTACTTTGTATAGTGAAATCTTGTACCATCTATAATGCTGTTTTCTTCTATCACTATTTTGTATTCTTTACAAATAATAATAAAAAGTATAAAAGAAAGACGTGAGGTCTACAATATAAATGCTTTTACATTTCATGAAGGGAATCTTCATCATTCATGCTAGGAAATCTGTAGGATGATTCATATGTTTAGAAGAAACAAGTTCATTATACACAGGATCAGCTGACTGACAGCTCAGTCCTGGGGAGCTTTCCTTCTGAGTTCTCCCATTGCTGGATCAAAGGACTGTGGCTGAGGCAGCATAGGTAAGGGAAGGTGGGAATGCAGCACAGCACCACCACACCTCCCTGAGGAACTCTGCTGAGGACACCAACTTCCACTGAGCTACATTTGGAAAACCCTAGCGACAGGGGAATTCTATAGGGAATGGGAGTTTCATGGTAGCAATCCAAGGTCTTTCCTTTGGCCACCATACTATTCTGTCACACACACTCCCTTGGAAGGCAGGTATCCCTAGTAAGAGTTGTCACCTTAGAACATCCCTTGTGAATTCTTGTAGAAGGAATATCTGTTGGTTTTCTCTTGCAATGATACAGAAAATGGAGGAAGTCTGCTCAGGCACCAGGCTTTACTTCCTAGGATAGCCAATTAATATGGAATACAGGAGTGAGGGCCCCAACTCTCTATCTCACTTCCCCATCTGGCGATGGAGCCCCTCTGCACGAGGCCAGACCCACTGACCTTCCCCACCATCATGTGCTGCAGCTGTGGGAGCCTTCAGGAAGGGTTTCGTAGCTGGAGACACCAGGTGTTGGATGTTCAACCTCTTAGACTTGGAGTTAAGTAAGCCTTTTATTTTTTAACTTATCCAGCCTTGCATTTTGCTCTAGCAACTCACATTTAGGTAAGGTATACAATCATAAACATAGTTCTTTGACAAAAAGAAAGAAACAATACTAAGTTATGTAATGTATTTGGTACAGGGTGTCACTAAGTGAGTCAGGTTCAGTGATCCCCCTGTTTTCAGCCGCCCTAGTACTGAGGTTACAGTCATGCCCTACCACACCCAGTGCTGGTGAACAGCTCAGCATGGCTCTGTGTGGGGCTGACAAGGCATGTGGTGCCCCGGATTGAATCCTTGTCCCTGAATTTGCCTAAGGAGGTGCTTAGTCCACTGATCTATCTTGGAGCCCTGTATGTCTGTATTTTGAACTACTTTCTTTTAGTCACTTTTTTGGATTGTTTTTGGGTTTTTTTTTTTTTTTTTTTTTTGGCAGAACCAGGGATTTTTTTATTTTATTGAAGAACAAGTATCAATCAGACACTTTCAAGACCGCTTAACAAGACAGGTTCAATCAATTAATACATTGCATACTGTTTTCATAATGTTTTGGTATCGTACAAAGTGCATAGATGATATTATACTTGCAGACATTAATATAGCACATGTCTCTTCTCAGTAAATTGAGTGTAGCTGTTTACTTATGTTATTTTTAATACCTGAATTATATCAAAAATTCAATAATTATTTTCCTAGTGGATGACCATAGTACTAGAAGCCGACATAATATCCTGTCCAACCACCATTAGTGCAGATCTTGCCTCTCATAGGATTATGTAGAAGCACAGCATCATCTATCCCAACTGTACTGTCTATACACACACATCATGATTTTTTTCTTCTACACCCCTTCCTTTGTCTACACCTGTCAAAGGTGGGCACTCCATTGTCATTCAACTAACTTAGGTGCTTAAACTCGACCCCACAATCCAACACAGTCGAGCATTCCACAACAATAGTGAGTTATTCAAAGAAGTTGTTGACCATAGCCATTTACTGTTTTTGGTTTGAAGTAGCTCATCAGCTAATCTATTTTTTTTTTAACTTGTACGTGATGTAACAGAAGTCCTTTGATAAAACTATCCAGGACTTTTCATTGTTTTTAATCAGTTTGAGTAGTTGCACCTCCACATAGAACTAATTTCCTGACTAGGACAATACTCTGTCTTCCTGAGAATACTGTATTCACTCCCTTTTTCTGACTGCTCCTGAATTTCCTTAGTATTCAGATTAAATGACTCCATCTGACACTTGAGCATTCTTCTTCTTTAGATTCAAACCATGAGGAGTCAAAATTGGTCTGGGCTCATGTGAAATTCTGAATTGCTGGAGAATTTATTTTCTTCTGAAATTAATCCTTACTTGAAAAATAATAAGTCTAAGACATTTGACCAGCATAGCTTGAAAAATCTTTGAAATGAAAGGTTTTAGTGTTTTACTAAGCATCATGCTAAGTGATATCTTTTATATTTTTACCTGTTGATTTGAGTATATACTGGTTATCAGATTAGGATGCCACCTGTGTCCCCTGGGTGTCATGATGGGCACAGGTCTGAGCTCCTGGGATGCAGACATCGCTTGCAGGACCTGATGCTGGGTAGTCTTTGTGTCAGCAGTGTTCCTATGTCTGTGGTAGCGCTGAGGAGCTGCAGGCTGAGGATTCTCTTTTCGACTCTAGGATGAGTGCATCTCAGTTTAGGACTGTGTTGTGCTTTCATGGGTTTAGGGAGGACTTGGTGGAGATGCCACAGGAGTCAGCGTCTTCCTCACCACATGAAGGCAAAGGCCCTGGCTGAACATCACTTGCTCTGACGGTTCTGAACTTGATTACTGGCAAGCGTTTGTGTGCCAAGGTTCTACCCTGTCTCACTCTGCTGCTTTCCCCTTTATTTGTATTATTTTATTTATTTATTCATTTGAGGTACCAGGAATTGAACTCAGAACCCTGCACTTGCTAGACAGGTGCTTATTCTGCTGAGCTATTCTACTGCATGCAATGATCATTGGCCAGATTGAACACACAATATTTAATTTTGTTCATAATTTTGCAACAATATAGTGACTAATTGCTTCTGCATATGCATATCAAGAGATCTGCCAGAATGATTTGAAATTAAGGTAAGCGCTCCAACAACATTTACTACCACCCTGATTCTATATGATGTCAAGCCTCTGTATTATTTTAGAGCATGTTAGATTTGCAGTCAGAGTGTAGCTTAGCCTTGTCCTCAGGGTCACAGACAGAGCGGACCTGTTGTTTCCTATGAGCACAGACCTTGGCTCTTCTCTGATCTCAAATCCTGTGTGCATACTCTCTTGTTTGGTTGGTCCCCGGTAAGGCGACTCACTATCCCCAAGTAAACTGAGGAATGTACACCATATGGAACGTACTCACCTTAAACACTCACAAAATTAGATCGGTTGTGATGTCCAAATCTTATTTGTAACAAGCAGACAGCAAAATCATTTTGTCCTTTGGTTTGTGCTAGGTCTGGTCAGGTGGGACTTGGATCCCAGGATGTCTCCGAGCAGGAAGTGCGAGGACCGCAAGTAACATTTTGCATGTGAGTACTAGCTAGGTTTAAGATGATCGCAGTCTCTGAACCTCAGTAGTCATTACAACTAGTCTCGCAAAAATTACTTTTTGTCCTTCCTCTGTGCTGTAATGTGTGTGACAGCACTGGTAGCCCATAACAACTGTGTGACAGGAGAATCACTGCTATAAGAATCCACACAAACTATCAATGCTTTGGCACTGCCCGACATCCTCAGCATGGAGAACTAAGTAGCTCCAATAGCACGTGAACATCTACATCAATAGATAGAACATTGTCCATTGACTCTGAGGTAATGTGTTTGCCTGAACCAGAATTAGGGGCACTCTTCAAATCACATACCCTAGAGACACAGCTGAAGGGGTAGGGCAGACCTGTGCTCAGCAAGGTAATGATTTTCATGATTAAATGCTTGTACCTAAAACCTAAGGAGACTATGCAGTATTTTATGTTTCATTGAACAACATTTATTGTGGTACAGATTATAATATAGATGTTGAAAAATAATGTTGACTCCAGGGAGGCATAGTCCTGTGTGAGATGGAAAAGACCCTTGAAATGTTTGTGCCTTGGCCACTGTTGCAGATTTTAGTTAACTGCAGAGAAAAACCTTTCGATTTTTCTCCAATTGTAGTTATGTGACTTCTTGATTATTCCCATTCTTTTGAGTGCATAATAAAATCTTAGCATTGTTTAGTTTGCCCTCCTAGATATTGAATTCAGGCCATTGTACTTGCCAGGGAAGCAATGATTCCACTGAGCCATCTCCCCGGCTCTCTTCTTAGTTCTTTATGTGTTGACATTTTAATCCTATGTCTGAGCAATACATGGGAAAAATACTTCCTATTATAGGTTGCCACTATACTCTACTGCTTGTTTCTCTTTTTATGAAAAAGTTTTCAACTTGATTGACTTACAGCTGTTATACTTGCCATTATTTCCTGTGCAGTTGGAGTTCTGTGCAGAAAGCTCTTCCTGATACATATGTCTTCAAGAATTTTACCTATATAATTTTCCAGTAGATTAAGTACTTCTGATTTAAAATTGAGGTACATGATCCATTCTGTTAAATTACACACTTGGTGAGATAACTGAGTCTACATAAAATTGTCTCACTGTGAATAGCTTACTATCTCAAAACTGTTTACTACCTGTTTATTAATTTATGATTCAGTCCTCTAGTATATATTTGGGATATTTTGTGTATAAAAAACCGACTGTTGTCTAGGCATGCTTCTGCATATTGTTTTCTGTTTGATTCATTCACATGGCTGCTTCTTTTTTAAATAGTTTTGTTGAGAAACAGGTAACATTGAGATAGTCTCGAATCATGTTTAGTGGTACAGGTTCAGTGACTGACACAGCGCAGAATGTTTTCTTTTTGGTGGCTATTCATAGTACAAGATGCAGACATAATGTCTTGTTTAAACACTCTTAGTTTAAAACTTACTGAATTGGGAGAAAGTAGCTCTATATCTATGCTATTTTGAATATATATATATATATATATATATATATATATATATATTTCACTACACATTGGTCCTTTATTTATATCCATATTATTTGTCTACTGCTGCTTATTTGTATAGAAAGTTTAAATATCTTTTAATCCTAATGACATACTGAGAATGGGAAATTCTTAATTACTTCAACAGATAAAAAGAGGGATACATCATTTGTTCAGGATCGAACAATTACCTGCGGACAGGAATGTGATTATAACCGAAGCATTCTGAGTCCTAAGTCAATCCTTTTTCCACTTCCATCAGTCATTGACACACTAGTGTATGACACCCCTTTCCAAAGTCTCCTGTAATTCAGATAGCTAATAGCTCCCATCACAGATCCTAATCATCGAGCATAGTTCATTCTTCTTAGGTGCATGAGGATAAGTGAGTTAAGCAACATCAGTGCAAAGCCATCATTTCAAAGAAAATTACCATTTAGAGTTTGGGGCTTTCATGGTGCCTGCTAATTTTATCAGGTGAAAACTTTCTTTGAACGTGTTCAATGATTTCTCCTAGGTTTGCTTTACAATCTGGTGAATATTGTATTGTTATTATAGCATATCATGCCTGTAGCATGCCTGAAGCTCATTATTTGGATTTCTTCCACTTTTCTCTTTGGTTGGGCATTGGATCTCTGGTCGGGATAAATATGAATTGACCAGATTCAATATGAATATTTGGAATGTGTTCTCTAATTCTGTGAAGAACATTGCTGGAGTTTTGATTCAAACTGTATCAGGTACAGAAGTGTAGTTATTTTTATCTGTATCTGTAATGCTCTTCAGGAAAAGGTGAAGTTTGAATTACATAGGCTTTTGGTCGTCACAAAATGTTAAAAACAAAACAAAACAAAACAAAACAAAACAAAACAAAAGCCAAACTCCAAATGTAGTGGAAAGTTGGTTCCTAACATCAATGTCTAGTGTGCGACCCCTACTGGTCCTCAGTGCCACTGCAGGGAGGTTTGTGTCCAGGACCACACTGGAATGAAATCACTGTGTCTCTTGCACAGTAATATGTGGCTGTGTCGGCCGTGGTGACCGAGTTCAGCTCCAGAAAGAACTGGTTCGTGGCTGTGTTTCTGGACATGGAAATGCGGCTCTGCAGGGATGGGTTGTAGCTAGTGCCACCACTGTAGCTTATGCGCCCCATCCACTCCAGGCTTTTTCCAGGAGGCTGACGAATCCAGTGCCAGTAGTAATTATTAGTTGTGATGGACAATTCAGAAACAGTGCAGGTGAGGGACAGGGACTGTGAGGGCTTGACCAGGCCAGGTCCAGACTCCTGCAGGGACAGGACACCTGGAGACAAGGAAAAAAGTTTCGTCAGCCATCGGCTTTCATAATTTTCCCAAGGAGCCATGTCTCACAGTAAGGATACTCACCATCAGAAAGTGTAAGCAGGCACAGGACAAGACCCACCAGTGTCATGTTCTAGCCCACACCTTTGCTGTCTCCGAGACCTTAGCCGTGTCACAGCCAGGGACTGTGAACTGCAACAGTCCAGGAGCAAGATTTGAATCAAGATTTGGAAGGCAATTTTGCATATGGGTGGTCCCTTGCTTTATAAAGCTACCAAGATTTTCTGTTGCTCATTATTGTAAAGGAATCTCTTTTCCTGAATCAAATGCTGCTTAAGGCTGTGATAAGTGGAATGCTGGCCTCGTTGGAGTGGTGGGAGCAGGGCAATGAACCACCATCCTGATCCCTCATCAGTGTCCTCCACTTCCTTTTCCCTTCTTGGGCCCCAGGCCAAGCTCTCCCTCCACATGGGTCACGCTGAGGCTGCTTCAGGTTCACACAAGCCAGCTTCTTCTCCGTCTCGCTGATCTCTGTCCTCTAGATCTCTCTTGCTGCTGGAGATCACTTCACCATCATTGTTGTTGTCAGCAGAGGGCCTCCTTCCTCCTGTCCTACGACAATTCACCTGACGAGCTCAGGAGGGAGCTAGTGATAGGGATGTGTTCTGAGCTCACCTCCCACAGTTGTTGAAACCATCTGTGATGAATGTCCTGTCCACACATGAGCTTGTGTGCCCACTGGGTGCTCATATTCTTTCTGAATTTGCCTTCTCCTCATGTTTCTGAAAGGTATTTCTAAATTCCAAATGTTTACCCAATTATAGTCATCCTGTGTGAAGAACTGTTATGTTTTATCAATATCATGCTTGGAAGAATGATGTCCTTCAAATTAAAATTTCATTTCCAATTTCCAATCATATTTTAGCCATAAGTGTCCAGAGTTAGATCCCTATTGATGCATTGCAGATTGCATGAAATACTTTTCACTACAATGCCTCAAGGACTCTCCAGATTTCCTTTATCTTTTTCTTTTTGGCAGAACTGGGGATTGAACTCAGGCCTTTGCACTTGATAGGGAAGCACTTATTCCACTGAGCCATCTCCCCAGCCCCGCTTTTCTTTTTCTTATTTTTATTTATTTGGTACAGGGTCTGGAGAGTCTCACTATGTCGATCGCACTCAAAGTAACTGTCCAGGTTTCAGTCTCCCAAGTGTTGGGATTACAGACATTTGCTACCATGCCCAGTCTCAGTCACCTTAATTTGCCCTGGCGGCGGAGGTGCATGGCATTCTGGGGATAGAACCCTGCACTGCGCTCTGCCTAAGCAGCTGCTTTAATCAGCTGAGCTATCTGGCCAGCCCTCTCCTGATTTCTTGCTACTGAGTTCCTCAGCAAAAGTTTTACTTCTTTAGTAAGGACACATGGACTCTTCCAGGGTTTGCAACTAGATCTCCTTAACTTATTGCTCTGTTAGCTGACATGCTACAACAATTGGTCGTTGCATCATGAAATGAGATCTAGCTGGGGAGATGGCTCAGTGGAATAAGCACTTCCCTGGCATGCCCAAGGGCCTGTGTTCAATCCCTGGTTCAACCAGAAAAAATAAAAGATTGAAGGAGATCTGAGAATTCATGAGTAATTCAACATGAAGAGCACAGCCAAACTCCATCCCTCCCTACTTCAAGACTCTGAGCAGAGGGTCTACATGCTCCGGCGGGCAGTGTGGAGAGCTGTGAATGCTGAGTGCCGGAGGAACACTGTTCCGGCCTTTTCAGCAGGGAGGGACGAGTGTCCAGTGTCATTGTCACAGCCATTACTGCTGTTGATTTACTTAGGAAATAGAAAAGACCCAGTAGAACACTGTCTTGTGTTCCAGAGGATGTGTCATCTGCTGAGCTCTAGCGTCACGTATAGGATTGGGACAAGTCCCTTTCTTGCAGCAGCACAGTGTCTTTGCAATTCATCAACTAATTTTTACCTGCCTTCTCTGATTTTCTTTTCCAGTATCATATCCGGGATATAGACTTTATTCTAGCATGTTGCTCTCTGTTCCCAATAAATAACTTTTGCTTTAAAATTTATTCTCATTACTATATATTTGTATTACCTAATGATTGCATTCATCATGGGTAGTCATCAACAGTACATAACACAATTTATTTTTCCATCTCTATTTCTTCTACTTCAATTTAATGTTAATCAAGTGCCCTGAATTCAGATAACAGGGGTGTCCCCAGGAGTAAGAAGAAATACCCTAACAGGATGCATACAAACACTCTAGATAAAATCTGGACAAGTTTAACAAACTGTTCTAAGTCTAAGACGGAGAGCGCATGAACCATGAAATCCAGAAGTAGGACAGTCTGTTAGTTCCTGGGGCTCGCTCATTCTGTTGTTTTAAATTTATTTAGTTACAGGGTCTCCCTACACAGTTTGGTCTCATAGCAATCGTCCTGATTTCAGCCTCCCAAATCCTGGGATGATAGGAATGCAACATTAAGCCCGGTCTCAGTCTCTGTTTCAGTGTGCATCGGGGTGGTGGGTTGGCACAGAATGTGCAGCCAGGGATTGTACCCAGTCTCTATGCTTTGCTTAGGAAAGTGCTATACTCTTCTGAGCTATCTGGTTGGTCCCTGATCTTTGAAAACCGAGGCTTGTACCACCCTGTTCTGTGGCCAGTTTTAGGATTTCTCTTGCATCCAGAATTCCGCTCTTTGTTCTGAATTACAATGACATTAATGAATTGCTAGGAAGATGCGTATGTGTTCTACAGACATATTCTACAGACATATTGTGCACAATATCAATTATGCATAAACTGATGTGGTAGGGAGGTTGTTACAGTCTTTGCTAAATACTTGGAAAATCTATGAGAATTGGTTCACTAAAGTTAGGAAAGTATGTACTGTACGGTATAGTAGAATGCTGGTGAAAAGAACTAAGAACTCATAAACATGAAAAGGATGAGAAAATCTGAGTAAAATTCCTGGAGGGCACCATTGATGCGCAAGCTGCAACCTCGAAATTATGATGGTGGATGATTTCATGCTTAGGAGGTGGAAATGCTTGTGACGATGGGTTTTGTCCTTCATAAAATGTTTAGGTGGAGGATGAGGAGTTTAGGAGGAGGGTGGAGGGTGATCTTCCTGATGCGCATCTGAGGAAAAGTGAGACACTTCCTAGCAAGTGCGCGAGGAGTGGAAAGCACCGTAAAGCAGAAAAGCGACAGCACTGCTCATCAACACTGGGGCCAGGGTCTCTGCTGAAGCACATACTCAGGTGCTCCAACTTTTAGTGTGTCCATTCATCACATTCTTTCAGGCACAGTTTGAAACATTAACCTCGATAACCTGCATCATAGCTAGGATTTTTAGTGAAAATGTGGGTAAAGTATAGGAAGTATTAAATATAGAATATCAGACATTTGTAACAAAAACATGTTTATTTGTAATGTAGAATAAAAATGTTGTATGAGTCCCAAGACATTCAGTCCTTTCAATTTATGTGCTGCTACATAGCTATTTGTAGATGTTGTGAGCGAAGATTAAGGAAGAAGGAAGAAGAAAGGAGGAGGAGGAGGAGGAGGAGGAGGAGGACGAAGAGGAGGAGGAGGATAAGACTTTCTAAAGGGAGATTAAAAACTTGGTGAGGCAGCCAAGTAGGGTCTGGCAAGTGGTGGCGACACAGGTGGGCAGGACTATCCCGTCCTCTCCTCTGTCTCCTCATCTGGCTGTGGCTGCACTGAGTTCTCCTGTCAGATGGTCCTGGTCCTGCAGCTCTTCTGCTCGAATCCCCTCCCTTCAGACTGACGTGCGTGCCAATGTGCGATCCGTTGCTTTCTCATTCCTATGCCTGTGAGCATCACAAGCAAAATATATGGCTTTGGCTCATTTTCTACTACACCTGCTCCTTTCTTTCTTTCTTTCTTTCTTTCTTTCTTTCTTTCTTTCTTTCTTTCTTTCTTTCTTTCTTTACCACTTGCTCATGTGATGGGGGCTGTGAATCTCCTTTAATTTCTTCCATAATTATTTTGACTTTGTTATTTGTCCTTGAATGATCGATGGTTCGTCCTCTAAGTAGGATAATTTTCTAGAAAAGACCTCCCTTGGCCGTCTTCTCTCACAAGGATAGTTGGTCTGAATTTCCAAGTGGTAAGTCTTCCTTTTGCCCTGGAACAACCTTGTGTGATAAATTTTGTTTATCTCGACCTTGAAATTCTGAGGCTTCTGGAGGGAACATGTGGTGTGTGGCACACAGGAACATGATGTGACCACTCTGGTCCTCCCATGCCAGCCAGTTGTCCAGCATTCCCTTTCACACTGACGTGCATGACAATGTGAGATCCTTTGCTTTGTCATTCCTATGCCCGTGATCATCACAAGCAAGGTCTAAGGCTTTGGCTCATTTTCTCCTACACCTCCTTTTTTCTTTTTTCCTCTTTCTTTTTCATTTTTTAACACGTTCTCATTTAATAGAGGCTGTGAATCTCCTTTAATTTCTTCCATAATTATTTTGACTTTGTTGTGTGTCCTGAATGATGGATGGTTGTTCCTCTAAGTAGGATAATTTTCTAGAAAAGACCTCCCTTGGCCGTCTTCTCTCACAAGGATGGTTCCTCTGAATTTCTCAGTGGTAAGTCTTCCTTTGCCCTGGAACAGCTTTGTGTGATAGATTCATTTTATCTTGATCTTGAAATTCTGAGGCTTCTGGAGGGAACATGTGGGTGTGTGGCACACAGGAACATGATGTGACCACTCTGCTCCTCCCACGCCCGCCAGTTTTCCAGCATCTCTCCATCTGTGCTCTTTCCACTGTGGACCTCAGGCTATCGCTTGCACAGGAAGCAGGGCTCTCCGGGGAGTCTGGATTTTCCCATCTACCTGCTTCTTGTGGTCACTCAATCTGCAATTTTATTTCTATTGTGGCTCTGTGAATGGATTACAATGTTCAATTTTTGCATGTTTGTTTAATTTTGAGTAGATTGGTGACGATATTCAATAGCTTTTGTAGTGCGCAAATCTGAGAAACACCTTCAGTGACCCATGTGAACTGTTACTGAGTCAGGCTTCTAAGGTCACTATTTCAAAGTGACATGTGCACAACCATGAGTAGCACAGAACAGAGGAGGAGGGGGAGAGGGAGTTAGCTCAGTAGAATAAGCGCATGCCTGGCAAGTGGAAGGTCCTGAATTTCATGCCCCTGCTCACAGAGAAGAAGGATAAAAAATAAAACCCTTAAAATATTTCAGAGCTTTGAAGTATGTTCAGGTAGCTGTAGCTATGAAGGTGCAATGGGAGGATCAGGCGCTTCATGTTGGGTGAGGTCATAATCTTATTGATGTCCGCAACCTACCTGAGAATAAGCAGATATAACTGAGACATCGCAATGGCAACATGAACTTACAGTCCGTAAACACAGTGACAGCAGTGATGCTGCTGCTGCAGGTGCGGTACAGAGCAGGGGAGGAGCTGCAGGTGAGTTTGGCCTCCTCGGATGAGTGTGGGTGTGAGGTCCTTGAAAACATCTGAGAAATGGAGCCTACATGTGAGAGTGTCAGCTGAGCTCTGCCTTCAGGAACGAGTGTCTGTGTGCTGCTCAGTAAGTACCTCAGCACATAAAAGTGTAATGATACTAATTACATAACTAAGTTTAGGCACATCTGTGATTAGGAAAATTTGCACATTAATGTGTGACTTGAATACAGAATTCACTGACATAAAATAAAATACTTCGAGGCAAAATAAGATTGTGTTTAAGAAAAAAACACATGAATATTAGGAAAATGGAAGTGTTGACCTTTTCAGTTTACCCACAGAATGAAATGACAGATGGGAACTCAAGAGGTGCTGAAGACATAGAGGAAGACAGATAGACAGACAGATGATAAACAGAGACAATGAGACAAATGGGTAATAAGATGGGAGTGATTTTGCCTTATTACACATATTTCACAATTTCTAAAGTATGAAATAAAAGTGCAGGCACCAATTCGTGCTCAGCTCCCTTTGATGGAAAGAGCACAGCGAGGCCCCTGGAAGTTCCACTGAGCACCAGCTGGACACCCTTATCCTGTGTCCTGAGCGCAGGGTCTGCAAGATGCTGGGGCCAAGCCTCGAGACCAGGTCTCCTGGGATGGTCGAGGGAAAGCCAGAACTGTTTATGTTCTCAAGACCCATGGAGAGGGCTGTGAAGGATTTCATTTCTTAATCTCAAGCATTTATTTCTGCGTGACACCGTTCCGCATCATTGACATGAAATTAGTAGCAGATCCATTTTATGTGATGAGGATATGACATTAAGAAAATTAATCTCACAAAACGCACAAGTTATTCACCCTTCAAGTGAAATTCATACACAGGAAATGAAAACGAAGTCACAAGTTGGAAATGTTCAAGTGCAATCAAGCGTACCAGGGAATATTTAATGGAAGTTGGGGTCTTCACAGCAGCTCATGCATTGCGGGCTCTGCTCTGGTCCTGTGACGTTTGTACAGAAGAAAACCCCAGAGGCCAACAGGAAGCCCTCACTCCACTGTTTCCTCTGCTGCATCTGGTGGTGGGCCAGGACCGGTTCTCCATGGACACCCCTGCCCTCTGCTGGCTGTGATCGCCCCTGCAGGCAGGTTTGTTTATGGCCCGATACTGATGTGTCCTCACAGTGTCTCTGAGGCAGTTATTCAAGGCCATGGCCCTGGTCTCAGGTTGCTCATTTGCAGACACAGTGTGAACTTGCCATTGTCTCTGGAGATGATGGCTTGAACCGTGGCGACCCATAAAAATATATGTGTTCCTAGTGTTCTCCCTCCAGTGTTACCTGTGCTTCACCCATTCAGCATCCCGTGTCCATCAGGGTCACACTGCCTGGAAGGTTGTTGGCCATCTTTGTAGTGATTTTCTTTGGTCTTTCTCAGACAGTGTCTCACTACGCAGTTCAGGCTGGCCTTAAGCTGACTTTGTAGCTCAAGTTGGTCTTGAACACACTAATATGTGGCTGTGTCGTCCGTGGTGACTGAGTTCAGCTGCAGAAAGAACTGGTTGTTGGCTGTGTTTCTGGAGATGGAGATGCGGCTATTGAGAGATGGGCTGTAGTTGGTGCTACCACTGTAGCTTTTGTATGCCATCCACTCCAGGGTCTTTCTTGGGGGCTGAGGGATGCAGCTGCAGCAGTAATCACTTGTGATGGAGTAACCAGAGACAGTGAAGGTGAGGGACAGGGGCTCTGAGGGCTTGGCCAGGCCTGGTCCAGACTCCTGTAGCTGAACCTGGGACAGGACACCCGGAGACAAGGAAAAAAATTTCATCAGCGATCTATATTCATAATGTTCCCATGGAGCCATGTCTCACAGTAAGGATACTCACCATCAGACACTGTAAGCAGGCCACATGGGTCCTGCTGAGGTTGCGTCTGGTTAACAAGAGTGCAGCTTCTTCTCTGTCTCCCTGAACTCTGTCCTCTGGATCTCTCTTGCTGCTGGAGCTCGCTTCACCATCATTGTTGTTGTCAGCAGAGAGCCTCCTTCCTCCTGTCCTAGGACACCTCACCTGACCACCTCCAGAGGGAGCTAGCCATAGCGATGTGTTTTGAGCTCACCTCCCATGGTTGTTGCAACCATCTGTGATGAGTGTCCCGCCCCTACATGAGCTTGTGTACCCACTGGGTGGTCATATTCTTTCTACCTTCACCTTCTCCTCATGTTTTCTGAAGGGTATTTCTAAATTCCAAATGTTTACCCAATTATAGTCATGCTGTGTGAAGAACAGTTATGCATTTTGAAGACCATGCTCGGGAGAATGATGCGCTTCAAATTAAAATTTCACTTCCAATTTCTCTTCTTTTTTTTTTTTCCATTTATTTTTATTTTATTTAATTTTTTTTCATTTATTTTTATTTTATTAAAATACAAATGTCAATCAGACAGTTTCAAGACACCTCAACCATACACATTCCATGAATTAATATATTGCAAACTGTTTTCATAACGTTTTGGTATTGAACAAGGTGCATACATGATATTATATTTACAAATATTATTTTAGCAGATATCTCTTATCAGTGAATTAAGAGCGTAGTTGCTTACTTATTTTTTATACCTGAATTATATCAAAAATTCAATAATTATTTACCTAGTGGGTGACCATAGTACTAAAAGCTGACATAATATCCTGTCCAACCACCATTAGTGCAGATCTTGCCTCTCATAGAATTATGTAGAAGCACAGCGTTATCTATCCCAACTGTACTGTCTATACACACACATCATGATTTTTTCTTTCTACCACCCTTCCTTTGTCTACACCAGTCAAAAGTGGGCACTCCATTGACATTCAACTACCTTAGGTGCTTGAACTCGACACCACAATCCTACACAGTCCAGCATTCTACAACCTTAGTGAGTTATTCAAAGAAATTGTTGACCATATCCATTTACAACTCAGCTTAATATTATGGCCCCATGATGTATACTTCATTTTTATACTTTTCTGCTGGATGATTAAGAGCTAGGTAGATAAAGACTCATATACCAACACAAGAACTTTATATTTTCTATGTGGTCATTGAAGTCCTCTCAGGGTTTATCTTGTAGTCTTGTACATTATTCTGTAGATCCTTTGTCTGTGTCATGCATGTGGATGAGTCACGGCCAATGCTTGACCAGATTCCTCTCTGTGAGAGCTTGAGAGAAAGTTTTCTCTTCATGTGACCCACCCCAGGCACACTTTAAACTTCAATCTCTTTCCTCTGTGGCTCCACAATCTCTTTGTTCAGAAAATTTGGAGCTCACCTGAGTTTCATGAGGTTGCAGTACAGGTTCTCCTATGTCCTGAGTCTTCGCTGACCTTGAAAGGCTAGGTCCAAAATGTTGGCTGGCCTTGTGGCTCTTCTATTTCTCCAACTCTGACTTGGGATCTTAGGTTGTTAACCATCCAGAAGAAAAGCTGATTAGTATCCTGCAGCATATGCCATTCACTTTGCCCTATCTTACTGAATTGATTTTACTTGTTTTACATTGTATTTTTCTTTGTATTTCTGCTTTTCGCTTGTTATACTAGGGAGACTATACGATATTTAGACATGTGTGTCTGGTTTATTTCACTTATGAGTATATGTTCAAGTGGCATCCACTTCAGTATAAATGCTTCAAACTTATCATTCTTAATAGCTGAGTAATACTCCATTATATAGAAATGCCACATCTTTTTCAACCATTCCTCATGTGATGGACATCTTGCTTGTTTCCAAGATTTTTCTATCACACATTGTGCTGCTATAAACATAGGTACACATATATCTCTATGATACAATGTATCCAGATCCTTTGGGAAAATTCCCAGTAGGGGGATAGCCAGCTTCAATTGGATTTCTAGTCCTACTCTTTTGAGGAGTCTCCACACTGACCTCCACAATGGTTGTACCAGTCTACATTCCCACCAGCAGTGGAGAAGCATTCCCTTTTCCCCATAACCTCTCCAAGATTTGTTGTTGGTTGATTTTCTTATGATAGCCATTCTTTCTGGAGTGAGATGATATCTCAGTGTTGTTTTTATTTGCAGTTCATGAATGGCTAGCGATGTGGAGCATTTTTTCATGTATTTATTGGCTTCTTTAATTTCATCCGGTGAGAAGTGTGTATTCATCTCAGATTCCCATTTCTGAATTGAGTCTTTAAATTTGAGGGCCCTGTTATATCTTAGTTCTTTATATATTCTAGACAGTAGTCCTCTGTCTGATTGCTTATTAGTTAGGATTTTTTCAAAGTTTGTGGGTTATCTTTTCACTCTGTTGACAATTTCCTTTGACATGCAGAAGCTCTTTAAGAAGAGTTGATCCCATTTGTTGATTCTTTCAAGAGCTTCCCGTGCGAATATATGTTTGTTCATGAACTCTTTACGTACCCTATGTCTTCAAGAGTTCCTCCTACTTTCTCTTCCAGGAGATTGAGTGTTTCTGTTTTAATGTTTAGATCTTTAATACATTTTGACGTTAACTTAGTGCATGCTGATAGAGCTGGGTCAATTTTTAATTTTCGGCATGTACAAAGCCATGTTTTCCAGCACCATTTGTTAAAGATGCTATCTTTCTTCCAGTGAGCTTGTGTAGCCCCTTTGTCAAAGATAAGATGGCTAAGTGTTTTCATAGATGCCTCTGCAACTTCTCATCTATTCCACTGATCCTCAGGTCTATTTTGTTGCCAATACCATGTTAATTTTATCACAGTGGCTTTGTAGTATAATTTCAAATCAGGAATTGTGATGCCTCCTGCCTTGTCTTGATTGGCCAAGATTGCCTTTGCTATTCTAGGTCGTTTGGGGTTCCAAATAAATTTTAGGATTGATTAGTATTTTTGCATCTATGTTCATGGGGGAGACTGGCCTGTAGTTCTCCTTTTTAGTTGTGTCTTTCCCTGGTTTGGGAATGAGTATTATACTTGCCTCCAGAAATGATTTTGGGAGGAATTTTTCCTTTTTAACTTCGTGTAAGAGTTTGTGGAGTGTGTGGATTATATGTTCTATAAATTTCTTGTAGAATTCAGCTGTGAATCCATCAGGCCCTGGACTTTTCTTTGTCGGTAGGCTTTTTATTACATTTCGTATTTCGTTGGCTGTTATTGGCTTATTGAGAGTTGTAATATCTTCTTGATTCAGTTTTGGTAATTTGTACCTTTCGAGGAATCTGTCCATTTCTTCTGTGTCTTCTATTCTGTGAGTGTAAAGATGCTCAAAGTAACTGTTGATAATCTTCTGAATTTCCAGTGGGTCTGTGGTGATTTCACCCTTTTCATTCCTTATCGCTTGCACTTGAATTTTCTTTTGCCTCTTTTTGATGAGGTTGGCAAGAGGCTTATCAACTTTATTTAGTTTTTCAAAGAACCAACCTTTTGATTTGTGGATTCTTTGAATTGTTTTTTTCATCTCAATTGAGTTAATTTCTGCTCTAATCTTTATGATTTCTTCCCGTCTTTGCGCTCTGGGTTTTGTTTGCTCTTCTTTTTCTAATTGTCGGAGGTGCAACATTAAGGTGCTAATTTGCTCCCTTTCCATTTTCCTAATGTGTGAGTTTATAGCTATTATTTTACCTCTAAGAACTGCTTTCATCACATCCCATAAATTCCCTTAAGTTGTACTTGAATTTTCATTGAATTGTAGATATTGCTGAATTTCTTGTTGAATTTCTTCTACGACCCATTGATTGCTGAGTAGGGTGTTGTTTAGTTTGCATGAGTTTAGCGGGTTTTTCTGGTTTCTTTTGTCATTTATTTCCAATTTCATTGCATTGTGGTCAGATAGTATGCATGGGATAATTTCTATTTTCTTGGATATACTTAGGCATGACCTCTGGACTAGTATGTGGTCTATTTTGGAAAATGACCCATGTGCAGCTGAAAAAAATGTGTATTCAGCTGTGGTTGGGTGGAACACTCTGTATATGTCCACCAGGTCCATTTGTTCAAAGCTCTGGTCCAGTCCTGCTACTTCCTTGCTAATTTTTTGTCTGGTTGACCTATCTTTTTGATATAACGGTGTGTTAAGGTCTCCTGTTAAGATTGTGTTCTTACACATTAAGTTTTTCATGTCCCTTAAGATTTGTCTTACATAGTTGGGTGCTCCTGTGTTTGGTGCATAGATATTTATGAGTGTTACTTCTTGCTCTTGAATTTTTCCCCTGACCAATTTATAGTGGCCTTCTTTGTGTCGTTTGATCATTCTTGGTTTGAAATTGAGACTGTCTGAGAACAGAATTGCTACTCCTGCTTTTTTCTGGGGTGCTAGGGCATGTAGTATTGTTTTCCATCCTTTGACTTTGAGCCTATGAATGTCCATTTGTGTTAAGTGTGTTTCCTGTATACAGCATATTGTTGGATTTTGTTTCCTCATCTACTGTGCCAGTCTATTTCTCTTAATTGGAGAATCGAGTCCGTTTACATTTAAGGTTATAATTTTAATGTGCCGACTTATGTTTGTCATAAAATTTACCTGGTATTGTTTACTCCTTTGTAAGCTGTGTTTTATTTACTTTCCTGTTTAGTGGGTTCCTTCCATTCTCTTGCATGGAGTTCTGGTCGTTGTGGTCTCTCTCTCGAACCTCTTTCAGCAGCCTGTGAAGGGATGGCTTTGTAATCATGAAATTCTTTAGTTGTTCTTTGTCATGGAAGTATTTCACTTCTCCATCAAACTTGAAAGCGAGTTTTGCAGGGTATAGTAGTCTGGGCTGGAATTTGTTTTCGTGTAGGCCTTGAAGAACTCTGCTCCATGCTCTCCTTGCCTTCATTGTTTGTGTACAGAAGTTGGCTCTAATTCTGATGGGTTTTCCTTTGAATGAGAGCTCCTTCTTCTCTCTAGCAGCTTTCAGTATATTATTTTTGTGTTGGATTTCTGCGATCTTAACTATTATATGTCTCTGTGTGTTTCTACTTGGGTTGAGGTTATTTGGTATTCCGTATGCTTTGGTGACCTGAATGTTGGATTGTTTCCTCATATTTGGGAGGTTTTCTGCAATTATTTCTCCCGAAATTCTTTTTATGTCATTTGTATTGACTCCTTCATTCTCATTGATACCAAATATTCTCACATTGTTCATTCTGGCGTCATCCTGCAGGTGATGGATTATGTTTTCCTGCATTCTCGTTGTTTTTAAGAGATCCTTTCTCACCTTTTCACTAGCTGCTCCGGCATCTTCAAGATCTGAAACTCTGTCTTTGCTTTCACTCAGACGGTTTTGTAGACTCGTGATGGCTATTTTTAGTTCTTGTATGTCTCTTTGACTGTGTTTCATGTGTTCTATTTCTTTTCTTTATTGCTCATTCAAGGAATCCATCTTATTTTTGATCTCCTCATTTTTTTTTATCCATGTCTTATTTAGAGGTAGTTATTAATTCTTTTTCTGCTGTGTTTTTTCCAAGTTGGATTTCCTCTGTATATTTCTGGACTTGTTTCGGTATTTCAGATCCTATGACTTCAAAAAGTTCTTTTTTGATTTCAGAACTTATTTCTGCTTTGAGCTCCTCATGATCTTTCTGATGTTGTTTCTTTGCTTCAGATGTTGTTAATTCATATATATCAGTTGGAATAGTGCTCTCTGCTCTTGTTCTTGGCGAGCATCGTTTTTCTACCCAATGTTTCTGGAATTCATTCTTTATTTCAGATGCTATGTATTCAAATATTTCTTTTTTAATTTGGGGAATTACTTCTCATTTTATTTCCTCTATAGCTTTCTGCTGTTGTTCTTTTGCTGCTGTGTCTGTTAGTTCATTCATTTCAGCTGAGCTAGTGTCCTCTGCCCTTCCTGATGGACTCGAGTTCTGGGATTACATTTTTCCCCTCCTGTTCGTCATTTTGTATAGCACTGATCTTTGACCTTTGGTGTAGAGCTTTGGTGCAGATATAACCTTAGCTTGTTATGAAATTCGGGTTCCAGTCTATTAAGTTTGAGATTTTCCAGGTATGCCTATCCTGGGTCTAGCTGTTGTGTTCAGTTCCTTTTTTTCTGCATCTCCTTTGGTTCCCCTCTGTTGGTTCCCGGGGTCAGCCCTCCTGTGCCAGGCAAGTCGTTCCCCAGGTCGGTGGGCCTGGGCTTTGGTGGGTCTTCTGGGCTCACAAAAGGATAGTGGATAATCTTATTCATTGAGTAGGCTGTCTGAGCCGGCCAGCTTGTGCTGGTCCGGGTCTACAGGCCATAGCCCCAGAAAGCTGGGAAAGCTCCCTCTGGTGCAGTGGGCCTGGAGCCCTCACTCACAGGCCAGGCTGTGCTGGGTTTCGGTCCATAGCTTGGGACCGTGGATTGCTGAGAAATGTCCCTCCAGCATGGAAGGCTTGGAGTTCTCACTCCAGGCCGACCTGCACTGGGTCTGGGGCTTTGGTGTGGGACCCGTAATCACCTGGAAATGTTTCTCTGGCACAGTGTGCCTGGAGCTGTCACCAGTCCACAGGGTTTAGCGGGCAGGTAATCCCTGGGAAATGTATCTCAGGCCCGCCGGGCCTGGAGTTCTACACTCACTGACCTTTGATGCCCAGAGAATCGGGGAAATTCCCACTCAAACAGTGGGGTTTAGGTCAGGGGATCCAGGGAGGTGTTGGTGAGTGGGTCCTGAGGTTTCAGGCCAGTCAATGGCTTGGAGGGGTTGGGGACAGGGATCTGCGTAGCGTGCAAGGGAAGAAGCCAAAGGCTCTCCCTCAGACTCACTACACTCTCACTGATCTGGGAAGCCTGGTGAGTCCTGTAAATTCTCTCTCGCTGGGAGAGCTTGGCGCGGGATCCAGGAGGCCGCTGGAGTCAGCCACTGTCTCAGGCCCGTCTCTGTCTGTGCGGGCGTGGGCGGGGTGGAGGAAAATCGCGGAGTCAGCCGTGCTGTCTCTGGCCAGTGTCAGGGGCTGGTCGGGTGTGGGTGGGATGGAACCCTTTCAATTTCTAATCATATTTTAGCCATCAGTGTCCAGAGTTTGATCCCTATTGATGCATTGCAGATTCATTGAAATATTTTTCACCACAATTCATCTAGGACTCTCCTGATTTCCTTTTCTTTTTCTAATTTTTATTTATTTGTTACAGGGTCTGGAGGGTCTCACTATGCAGATCGCACTCATAGTGATTGTCCTGTTTTCAGTGTCCCAAGTGCTGGGATTACAGACATGTGCTACCATGCCCAGTCTCAATCACCTTAATGTGCATTGGTGGTGGGGATGCATGCCATGCCAGGGATAGAACCCTGCTCTGCAAGCTGTCTATTCAGGCGCTTTCATCTGCTGAGCTATCTGGCCAGCCCTCCTGATTTCTTGATACTGAGTTCCTCAGCAAAAGGTTTACAGCTTTAGTAAGGACACATGGACTCTTCCAGTTTTGGCAATTAGATCTCCTTAACTTATTGCTGTGTGAGGTGACGCCCTTATCAATTTGTAGTTGAATCATGAAACCAGATATAGCTGGGGACATGGCTCAATAGAAGAAGCACTTCGCTGGCAGGCCCACGGGCCTGTGTTCAATCCCTTGTTCTGAAAAAAAAAAAAAAAAAAAAAAAAAAAAAAGGAAAGCAGATCTGAGAATTTGTGAGAAAATCAACATGGAGAGGAGAGCCATTCTCCATCCCTCCTTACTTCGAGACTCTGAGGAGGGGGATTGCACACTCCAGTGGGCAGTGTGGAGGGCTGTGAATGCTGGGTGCAGGAAGAAAACTGTTGTGACCTTCTCAGCAGGGAAGGGCGAGTGTCCAGTGTCATTGCCACAGCCATTAGTGCTGTTGGTCTACTTAGGAAACAGGAAAGACCCACAGGAACCCTGTCTTGTGATCCAGATGATTCTTCATCTGCTATACTATACTGTCGCATATAGGATTGGGACAAGTCCCTGTTTTTCAGCAGCACAGTGTCCTTTGCAATTCATCAACTAATTTTTATCTGCCTTGTCTGATTTTTGTTTCCAGTATAATTTCCTGGATATAGACTTGATTCTAGCATGTTGCTATTTGTTCCCCATTAGTAACTTTTATTTTAAATTTTATTTTTATTACTACCCATTTATAGGACATAATGGTTGCATTCGTCATGGGTAGTCTTCAACAGTACATAACACAATTTATTTTTCCAACTCTTTTCTTCTCCTCCCACCCTCAATCTAATGTGAATCAAAAGCCCTTAATTCAGGTAATAGTGGTATCCACAAGAGTAAGGAGAAATAGATTAACAGGATGCAAATAAACCCTATAGGTAAAATCTGGACAAGTTGAACGAGCTGTACTAAGTCTAAGATTAAGAGCGGGTGAACCCTGGAATCCAGAAGTAGGACAGTCTGTTACTTCCTGATTCTCACTTGTGCTGTTCTTTTTTTTTTTTTTATGTTTTTATCTTTTTGAGACAGTGTCTCACTATGCAGTTCAGGCTGGCTTTAACCTCACTTTGTAGCTCAGGCTGGTCTTGAACTCACAACAATTTTCCTGCCTCAGCCTCCCGAGTGCTATAGGATTACAGGCCCGCGTCACTGCGCCTGGCTCTGTGCTG
>PVKA01031040.1:0-26693 GCA_004027165.1 Ctenomys sociabilis
AATAGTAGCCAAATGGCATAAAATCATAGGTATTATAAACTTTTTATCATACTTTTCTCTTTATTTTAAACAAAAGTTTTAGTGAATTACATGTAGTGTGAGCCCTAGGAAAGGAGTTGAATAATGACATTTGTTTACTTCTAGCCAACTGTTGTTGCTCCAGAAAGGTTCCCACATGTTTTGTGGACTGTGAGCATATTATTTAGTTTTCAAAATAGCCTTACAATTTCTTTAGAACAGTAAAACTCCCAAGAAGCATCTTTATTTTCATTACTGCCATGGCAGGAAATGTACAACAGGATCCAGCAGGTCGGAAAGGTATTTTGATACAAACAGAAAGAAGTTGGTTGTTTCCTGTAAATAAAAAGAAAGTAAATGAGAATTAGAAACATGTCTAATTACAATCTGAAGCTTGTTGATATGTGCTTGCTTTTGTTAGTTTCTTCTACTAAAATACTGTTAATTTTCTTAGAAATGGACCTCACATGTATGACAGGTGGACTTTCATTAATATAGGAAAGATGAAATTCTTTGAGGTAGAATTAGATGCTAGTAATAAAAGGAGAAAGGAAAGTAAAAAATAATTGCACTTGGTATAATTCAATGGAATCACACAGCATAAAAATTTGCTATATGATTCAAGAAGTGCTTGAATAAAGAGAAACCCAAGTAACACCAGGATACAGGAACAGGAGTGGTGGAGGAAGAAAGTTCTTTCATGTATCATCCCATTGTCTTCTAGTGAAATGCTTCTAACTTTTGACTCAAAAATTTGACATGACTGTGGCAGATATTACAGAAAAAATAGAAATGATCAGGATTAGCAAATGAAGTTTTTGAGGCCAGAGAATTTTAACACTGCATTTAAGCCTCAAATAAAACTAAAATTTTTAACCTGGACAAGGGACAAAGAACAGTTTTCCTAAAGTGGAAATGACAAACGTGACTGAGGCAATCAACATATTACACAAAGAAAGACATTATCGTGTGATAATGTCCATTGAATTGCTGCCTGACACACTACCAAGTATTTTAAGCTGCCTATTGTCTTAGTTCACATCCCTTGTTTGACATGTCTCAGGGAGGAAGGGCACAGATCTCTCTTACCTGCCTGCTGTGCATCCTTCTGAAACCCTGCTTGGGGCTCTGGACAATGATTAACAGTTTATGTAACTCTCTGGGGCAAGAGCTTGTGCCTTTGTTTACGTTATCTGAGAATCCAGCATTGTCCTTGGCATTCACTCAGTACTTAGTATTTAATGTCAAAATGCATGAATAAACACATGACAGTTTAACTTTGTTGTCATCAGGGCCACTAACAAATAGTTCCTTATTATATGATTTGGCCACCTATTTTAATGCAATGACTAAATTTAAGATCATATGTAATTGCCATAGTTATTCCATATTAGCTTATTCCCTTATTAGCTTTTGATACTGAGATTGAAGATAAGGCAGGATGATTGAACATAGCATTTAACTTTTAGATTCAGCTCATTTCTTTCTTGGGAAAGTTGCATAACTTCTCTGAGACTCAGCTCATCTGTATAATGGGTAACACGATTGGGGAGAGACTGCAAGCTTTTACATTCAATGTAATGATGTACAAAAAGAAGTTAAGCTAGGTATACCCCAATATTAGTCAGTGTAGAAAAATGCATTCATTCATTCATTCATTCTTTTGCTCTTTCACTCATTCAATAAGTATTTATTCCAACAGAACAGATACTATTCTTGGCATTAAGAATATAACAATGAACAGAGTAATTGCCATAGTTATTCCATATGAAGTTCTTAAGGAAAGCTACCTGTCATTGATTCTTTGTTTCCCATTACCAGGTTGTCAATCTGGGGCTGCTTCTGTGAGCCCATAAACATCCTAATGCAGAGTGTTGGGACTGCAGGGGACTCTCCACCCTCAATCTAAAGGAATTTCTGAGAACTGACCTCAAGACTGAGTTGAGGGCAGGAGTCCCTGTATTTCTGTGCTTCTGTGGGGCCTATACTTCCACTGTTGAAAAGCTTACCTCTTGACTCTAGAAAGTACCAATATGCCTATCTGAAATTCCTGCTTCTAATCACTGAAATATTCATGAAAATATCAATTTAGCCATTTCTGCAGTCTTTGTTTAGAATTTAGATTAAAGGAAGCTGAGTATTGCATTAAAAATCACGTGGCCATAGCATATGCACCAGTGGGTTTGCTTTCACAGCCCTATTTTCTTTAGAACTTTTGGCTCTGTTGCTAGAATGAACCTTAATTTCATTTTAGGTCCTCTTCTTGCAACCCAGTGGGGAAAGGAGACACCTGAAGTAGATGACACTCCTTATCACTCAATCTGGTAAATTCTGTATTCCCCAAGTTCAAAAACTAAAACTTTAAAGAAATGATATTCTCTAAGCTAGTAAGTCCAAAAATGTAGGCCAAAAGCCAAGATTATCATGATTGTATTCATTATTTTTATGTCTCCCCTTGATTTCTTATTCCTAAAGTCTATTAAAAGTATTTTAATTTCACCAAAAAAGAAAAAATTACTGGAGAAATAAGTGGTCATAGAAAAGTTTAGATTTAAAAAGTATATTCAAATGTATATTTTGCTTCTTAGCTCAATTAGAAAGTTTTAAGTTTGATAATATGGAAAGAAATGGTCTAAACTGTCCTGTTTCAAAGTGGTGTGGGGACCAGTAGCACTTTCCAAGTTCTCACTGTTCCAGTGAATTGGAATGAACAATTGGTGAGAGTGGGAGGTCAACATTTGCTTAGGGCAAAACTCAGAAATGGGAATGAAGCACCCACCCTGCAAAAAAATCCTCAAAGGGAAAAGGGTGCTTAGAAGGGAAAAGATGAGGTACATCCTACAAACAGAATGAATCCCTAAAGGAGGGCTGTAGCATGAAGGTGATCGTTGCCATCCTTTCATATTTTTGACAGTTGATCCAGGTGGTCCCACTTGATCTCAGGCTGGACAATTGGCATAAGGTGCTAGGTGGGCTTGTTCACAACTCAGGGGGTTGCTACCAGGGCCAGTGTCAGGGTGATCTCATGTCAGAAGATTGGTACTGGGTGCAGGGCTCTGCTTCATCTTGTGTCAAGCTTGGGAGCTGCTGGTCTGCTCTGGTGGTAGTTCATGAGACTCTTCATGTAGTGCCCAACTGTCCAGCCACATGGCCATGCACTAGTGCCTTATATCCAAGAAATTCTATTCTTTTACTAGGAAGATTTGCATCTCTGTGAATTAATGGTTTCATATGATGTGTGAGGATCACAAGGTGCCAGATCCTCTGAACAGCAACAGAATCTTTTTTCTTTCTGGAAATTTAAGTATTTATCTTTTATCCCCCCCCCCCGACACACACAACAATTTCATCTATGGTTCAATTCTAGGCTGAGAAGGATCCTTGGAATCTTGACTGGGTTAGGAGTAAAGGGAACCTAAAGAAGTTCTGTTAATTTTAGGATCAAGTGGGTACTTAGCTTTGCCCTTATCTTGGCCTTAGATCACTCTCAAGAAATCTTATTATTAGAATGCTTGAACTCCCCTAGATAATCCTTGTCTGAATTCTTATGCAGGATAGTATTTCTCCCTCAGTACTGCTGAATTTGGGGCTCATTCCTTTAAAGTTAGTTACAGATGTGCTTAGGCTGTGGCTGAGCCCTAACAGATGGATGGTTAGTTCTCAAGTGGAGTGTGTAGAGGGAGAGAAGGAAACTGCCACTCATGATGGCGAGTTGCTGAACTGGGAACTGTGTACACAGGATGTCCTTAGCTCTTCAAAAGAGCTTCGTCAAGTGATTCTATTCCTACTTTTATTTAGAGAAACTTGTGTTCCATTTGGTTGAAGCTAGAATTGTGGGAAGAATTCAGTTTGGGAGCTGAGATACTACTGAAACTAACTTTCTAAAGATTACACAGCTTCATAAAAAGTGGCAGGGAAAGAATCTGATCACAGATCTGTCCCAGCCAGAGCCAAGATCACTGCTGCTCGTGCTGCCACCTTCTCAGCTCCTAAGGCTCCCTGTGCTCCTGCCTGTGCTTCCTTTGGGTGCTCAAGTACTTGAAGACCTCCTGTGGGTGACATTTTCCTGCTGAGTGCTTGACTGAATCATGAATTTGAAGATGAATATTCTGACAAAACAGATCTCAAGTTGGATGAGAGAACATTTGTGCATCCAATATAAGGGATAAGTGTAAGGTGGGCCTATCTAAACTGAAACTAAAATGGGAAATCCGTAGCTTAAACAGAGCAATTTTGTTCTTCCAGGGCCCAATATAAGGCTAAAACAAACAAACAAACAAAACTTTGTCCTTGGATGTGACAATAAACTATCCTAAATGACAACTACAGCCATAGGCATCAAAGAGCTAGGAGTAGAAGACAGAAGATAAAGGTAATTTGTAATATTCTTGAGGGGCCTACATATTGTACCTGTTACTACTTCTTCAAACTGAGTATAAGATAAATCTTTACAAGTGTGCCACTCACATGTGCTGTACTGTAGTGGATATTGAATTAGAATTTTAGATAACAGAGGTTACTGGAGGAGTAAAGGGGGAAAGGCTGTGGAATTCAAGCTGACTGTTTTAGGAAGAGAAACTTGCAATGGCTTGGATAATTGAACTGTTGAATTACTCAGAGAAACATTACTTACATTTGGTTAAGGGTTCATCTGTTGTCCTTTTGTTCAATTGTATCTCAAGTCTGAGCTGGAAATAAACTTCTGTCAAGTGTTTTATTGGGAGTGAAGGAAGATGGAGAAGAAAATGGAAATTATTCAACAGGGACTCTTCTAGACCCATGTTAGATTTTCCAATACACTCAGTACCAAAACCTGTGATTGCCAGAAAACAGAACAGCAAAACTATCCACAGCTGTGCATAAATGCTGGGCAACATGCTGGATGTGGTTACCTATATGAATGGTATTAAGGACTTCCTGTCATTTTAAGAAAAAGGAAGTGAAGAAGGGTGTGTGTGTGTAAGTACACACGCGCGTGCACACACACACACACACACACACCCTTGCATGCATGCCTTCTGGGTTATGAGCTTCTCACTGTGTGTTTCACTTTGCATTTCCAGGTGACAGAAGGAGAAGGGGGTATAAGGTGGGGACTTGAAAGAATCAGGGTAAGGTGGAAATCAGCTCAAGTGGGTCTGTTTGTGATGTGTACATGGTGCCGGATATCATTCTCCCTTTCTTCAGCTCTGGGATGGTCTCTAATTAGTTGTTCAGTTTTACTTCCATAGGCTAGCACATCTGTTTTTAATTTTCTCTTAATTACCAAAGCAATATAGATTTAATGAAGAAAAATTTGAAACTATAGAAGACAAGGAAAATGAAATAAAACTGGCTCATAATTCTGTCACCCTGTAATAACTGCCATTAGTATTTTGTGTATCCTTCCAAGTATTGAGTTTTACAAAACTGGGCTGCTAGTAGGCATATTGCCTTACAGCCCATCTCCCAATATCCGTGACTCTTTTCTCTGTTCTCATGTACCAAACCCTCATATATTCTTCATCATTTGGTATCTCCCTTGGGCTACTGTCCCTCCAGCTGCTGTCTTCCTCCCTGCCTTTACTATTTTTTTTCAGTGACTTCCCTCATATCTTTTTTCAGTCTATGATCTTCCCACTAAATCACTCCTTTGCTTATGAGTTCTAATTTCTCTTCATAATCACCTATCAAAACCTCAGTTCTCAAAATGTTTAATGATCTTTCTACCCCATGTCCAGCGTCACTGGAGAAAAGTGTGTCATGTCAACTACTCAAAATTCTATTTCTCAAATGATCTTCCTGTTAGAAATGAAGTGTGCTCCTTCCTGTGGGTCTCTCAGTTTCCTCTCTGCCCAGAAATCTCCTTCTTGAGTCCTCTGTGGCCTGTGTCCTGGCATTTCCTCAAATGGCCTCAATAGTCTCAGCATGAATGCCAGTCATAGCTATGGATCACTGGAGCCAGGCAGTTAAAGCATTCCCATCTCTTTTAGGCTGTATGCCTGAAGACAAGAACCATGCCTAATGGCACTGTAACACCCAGAATATGCTTGATACAGGTAAATAAAAGAATAAATAAATGAAAAACATCTACATAATTTTTCCTTCTTTTTCAGTTGACAAAGGCATTTTTACCTACATTATCACATTGAATTTTTTAAAAAAATGTATTTAGTACAGGGTCTACAGGGTCTCACTACGTAGATTGGACTAGTAGTGATCCTCTTGTTTTCAGCCTCCCAAGTGCTGGGATCACAGGTGCGCACCACCATGCCCAGTCTCTATAGCCATCTCAGTACACCCCAGGGGCAGGGCTGGCATGGCATTCTGGGAACACCCAGCCCCCGTACCTACCTAAGCAGGCGCTTTAGTCTGCTGAGCTATCTGGCCAGCCCACATTGAATCTTTAATAACAGACTCTGCGATACTGGTTCAGTGACATTATTTGGAGCATTTGAAATACAGAGATTTTTGAGCAGGACTTAAGCAGATTTTGCAGCACCAGCAAGGTGGGTAGTGGGAAGCGTGGTGTTACTTTTGCTCTGCCATCTTTCTTGGACTTCCCCACCAAGTAGCCCCCAGGGCAGAAGTGGCCTTTGGAGGGTGGCATGGGACGCTGAGGCTCCACATACCATGCTGAATAAAATTCTTTCATTTTAAAATAAGCTCTACATTTGCCCAAGTTTAGTGAATTAGTCTGTTTTGCAGGAGCTTTACCTACGTATAACTCACCAACTAATTTATCGAAAATTGCTTGACTCTCCCTTTTCCTCAGTTGTAAAATTGCTTCTCCAAAAGATGCTCCACCACATTTTTATCATCTAGCTCCCTAAAACCTGCAATCATAAATGTCTCCAGAGGTTTAAACTCAAAGGGAGAAACAGCTGTACCACAGCTTTCGCCAGTTGTGGGCTGAAGGCAGGACTCAATAGGTGTCTCAGTTGCTCTTCTCTCATTGCTGGGACAAATATCCAACACCCAAAATGAAGGAAGGAAAGGCTTATTTAGCTCACAGTTACTGGGGGTTTCAGTCCACACTCAGCTGGCTCCAAGGTAGAGTGGCACAGGGCAGAGAGCAACCTTTCATGGCAGCAACAAAGAGCAAGACAGAGAAGGGAGGAGTAGCAGCGACAGTGGCTACAGAGAGAAAGCCTGTCTCTCTCTTTTCATTTTTTATTTATTTTATTGAAGAACTAATAGCAATGAGACAGTTTCAAGACAAATTAACAGAACATATTTGATAAATTAGTACGTTGCAAACTGTTTTCATAATGTTTTGGTATCATTCAAGGTGCATACAGGATATTATACTTACAGACATTCTTATAGCAGATGTCTCTAATTAAGAGAGTGCAGCTGATTACTTATCTTATTTTTTTATACCTGAATTATATCACAGATTCAATAATTAATACTTTCCACCTTGTTATTATCCTAGTGTTTGTCCATAGTACTAAAAGCCAACATAATATCTTGTCCAACTACTATTCGTGCAAATCTTGCTCCTCATAGAATTATGCAGAAGCATGGCGTATTTATCCTAACTGTACTGTATAAGTTTCATTCAGGCTATCTGCCCCAGGCTGGGGCAGTACTCATGCCCACAATCCCAGCAGCACTAAGACCTGTAGTCAAAGCCTTGATCATGAATCATCTCAAACTCTAGAAGTCCCTGCCGTACAGTGGCATGAGGCGTTGGCGGGACAACTAGACACAAACCCTAACAACAGTGTTCTTTGCGCACCAGTGAGTGATGTGAGAAGCACCTGGTCAATTAAGCATTGTGTATGGCCAGTGCCAAGTTTATGAGCAGCATCAGCTCCAAAGGTTACCCGTGATTCACACTTGGACATGCTTTCAGGACCTTTTGCAATTTAGGTGGAAAGAAACTCCCCCTTACTCTCCTAGATATGCAACTATTGTTCACCCTCCCCTCATCTGCACCACTAATGGACCTCTTATATTTACTGGAAATATTTGGAAGATATAATGTTCCCCAGAGAGAAAAAAATTAATAAATTCTTATATATCTATAAATTCATATACATGAGACAAAGTAAAGGAGACAAAATTTAATGTTACTTAAGTTCTAGACGCACCTGCTCAACTTCACAGAGACCTGAGTTATTATAAAAGGATAAAAATGCAATGGAAGAGCTGTCAGTATGTATTTAGATGGCATTACTGAAGACTTTCATTTTACATAGAAAAATGAGACAGGAAATCTATTATTTATGGAACATTCTTTAAGGGAATTATCAAAACTCTGGCTTTCTACTTCATAGAATTATCTCTAAATAATTATACTTACATGTTTCACTTTGTATTACCATTCATAATGGCTTTCTTGATAAAACGTTCTTTTATTGCTAACAGTATCTAAATAACCTATCTACAGTTATTTGTTGAAAAATTCATAAAATATCAAGTGTACTGTATTCTTGTGAGGGTATGTGGCAAGAAATTGAATTCTTTTTTAATGTTCTACTTATCTGTCTATTTGTCTTTATGAGACAGTTTCTGTATGCAGTTCAGGCTGGCCTTGAACTCGCCTTATGGCCCAGCTGTGCTTGATCTTGCAATGATCCTCCTGCTTCAGTCTCCTGATGGCTGGGATTGTAAGAATGCACAGCCATTGGCACATACGCAGTTTAGAAAGTGAACTTTAAATTTACATTTAAGAGACCACATTCTTGAATTCCTGTCCAGACCATCATCTTGTTTCATTTTCTTATATTTTGGAATCTTAAAAGCTGCATTTGTCTTGGATGGAGATCTTGCATGTATGCTGCTGAGGTGAACATCTGTGGATGGAGACTTTGTACACAATGAAAATTTGCTGAAGTGTAGACAACTCCAAACCATAGAATGCAACACAAATCTAAACCCATAAAGCAAACATTTTTTTTTTTCTTCCAGAAACAGGGATTGAACTCAGGCCCTTGCACTTGCCAGGGCAGCATTTATTTCAACTGAGCCATCTCCCCAGTCCTCAAAAGCAAAATCACTCTGGATCTTTCTCTCCTTTTTTTCTGTGGGTAAAGTAATTAAACTTAGGGACCATGGGCAGGCAACACAGTGCCACTAAGCTAGGTCCCAATCCCTCCCCTCTTCTAATTTTATTATGCATTTATGCAGAGATCAAGGGCTTAACAAAAGGGTTTCTTGTCACAATTGCCTTAAAGTATAAAACTATGTTCTAGGAGTTCCTACATTAGGGGCTTTAAATTTCAACATACTGATGTAGCAAAATATACAAATTCACAGGCTGGAGAGAAAAAAATAAAAGGGTCCTTTCCTTCACTATCAGCTTCCTTTTTCCACCCTCCTATGGTGGCTACAAGCCAATTCCCGTGGCAAGACATTTAGAAACAACTGTGTGGCTCCATATTGATTGGCAGCATGCAATTTGGCTCCATAAAGTCTGCAAAATGAATCAAGAGCTAATGCTGTTACCTGCTTTACTTCAATGTATCTTTGTTTGCTCACTACAGGAAAAACAATTTAATTACAGGCAGTTTACAGTCTTGATTGTAGTTAGCTGGTATGGTTCAGTTCTCCTGTACTGGTAAAACTCAACCAACAGATTTGGTGGCTTTATTTAGATTTTTTTAAAGTTACTTTAATGGCCCATTTGTGATTGAATGCAGAATTTTAGTCTCCACTACTGAATTCAGCTAGGAACCCTAGATTGTACCAAGAAGTTCTTGTAAGATACTAACATGTCTAAATATGAAAGGCAATAACTGGCAATTTTGTCTGTCTGATAATCCTGCTGCTGAACTTTTAATTGAACCTATCAATTTACCACCAATTAGGACTGAACACAGATACAACCATCAGGTGTGAAGATTTTACTAGAAAAATTACTGGTTTGTGTTAACTCGTAAGATCTACAGCAGAAAATAATATTTACCTCACCTCAGACCCAAGTATTGAAATTATTTGGAATAAGTTTTATTAATGACTATTATAGTACGGGTCATGACAAATTTAAAAATTGTCATTGGGCATTATGCTTTTACTAATGCTTTCATTTATTATTGTTGATGATTCTAGATGGTTATTGAATTGGGGTTAGGACTGACTTAATTTTTGTTGTAGTGATAATAGAAGAAAGAAATTACATTTATGTGAGGAACTTTGAAAGAAATTAGGGTCAAAGCCACTTTATTTTGAAAATGTTTTATCCTATTCAACATAGACAATTCCTTTTTCTGACTCAGTTGAAAAGCAAGTAGTCTAATTTGTAGTAGGATTTGGGAATAATTATTAAAGAAGAGTAAAAACAATAACAGAAGTAAGACAAAACAGAACATTTAAAAAATATCCATTTTCAGTCTCAAGCATTGCCCTCCCCCGGCTCCGGCCTGTCTGTCCAGTATTCTAAATCACCCCAAGCACCTGGCTCCCTGCCATCTTCTCTTTCACACCAAGGGCATCTATATTTTAACACCAGCCTCAGGTGCTACTTACAGTTTTCTGTCTTTAAAATTCCTTTTCCTGTTAATAAAAGAGAGAAAGAAAGAAAGAAAAAAAAACCAGAAGAAGACTGGAGGTAAATCTTTTGTTTCTCTTGCTTTTCCTGCCATTCCTCCAGCCCCAGGAAAACAAACATCCAGACGCTTCAGATCAACAAGCATTTTGAACTCAAATGCAATGCTCACTTTTCTACTGGGCCTTAAAGAAATTGCCATAATGGTTTTGCCTCGTCTGGGCCCCAAGGAGGAAAGCTTTCAATATTGCACTATGAAAAATAATAATCAATATAAAGCATGCTGTAGTTTACTTTAAAAATAGGTTAACAAAATTCTCATTTAGCCCTAGTCTTGGGCTAAATTATATAGATATTGAATTTTATCAAGTGATTTTTATATCTATTAAAATAACTTTTCACTTCTTACATTACTAGGAAAAATTACTGTGCACTCTGAGTTTAAATTTCTTTTGAAACACACATATGTGACCATGTTTTATTACTGATATCAGTTGTTTTGACCTTTAAAAATGGCCAATTTGGGCTAAGGAGATAGCTCAGGAGCAACAGAGTCTGCCTGGCAAGTGCCAGGTTCTGAGTTCGATCCCTGGCACAAAAATAAATAAATAAATAAACAAACAAATGAATAAATAAAATAAAGTAAAAATGAAAATAAAAATGGCCAACACGGGCTTATCACTTTCATTAGACTTTCGCAAAGAAATAACATTTGGATTTGTTAACTTATTCTATAATCCATTTATTTTCTTTCATTGCTTTTGCTTTTTATTATTTTATTTTTCTTTGGTTTCAATGTTTTTAAACGTCTTAAAATGGATTCCTAGATTGATTTGACGCTTTTGTTGATTTTTAACCTCCTTTTTCTTATGTACTCATTAATATTTTAAAATTTCCTCAATGTGAGACTTCAGCTGTTTCTCAGTGTTTTGATGTGGCATATTTTAACTTTGATTTGCTATCACTGCCATGTCTATTATTTGACCCATGGATTGTTTAGAAATATGCCACCTATCTTCTTAACGTTTACATGTGCTCTAGCTATAATTTTATTATTGTTCTCTCGCTTAGTATTACCATCAAAGGACATATTTCATCTAACTTAAATTCTTTGTGACTTTCCAGATATTTTTACTTAGTTCCTCTGAGAGGTTTGTCCTACAATTACTTTTTTTGCTGCCACTACAGAAACAAAATGCCCTGTGTTTTTATCTAAATTTTCTCCACTACTAGGGCCGTGTTCATCTTTTGGGATGCTTACGTTTTCTCTCCAAAATTAGAAATTTTGGGAATTAAAATTATTTATCCTTTTTTCTCTATAATCTGCTTCTTTTATTTCATGTCTCAGCATATGACTTCTGATCTTGATGCCTTAAAGATAATCATAGACATTTAAGTTTTAAAGATTTTATGATAGTAGCAGTATAATAATTAAATAAGGTACCAGTACAAACATATACAAACCATCCAGCTTTAAGCGAAGTGTATGTTACGACCTTCCCTAAAACTGATTTCTTTTAAACCTGTCACTTTTCCTTGACTTATTTGTCCAAATTGATTGAAAACCTCTTTTAGTAGCCAACATGATTCTATATTAGGAACTGTGCTAAATGACTTGCAGTCATATTTTATTTAATTGCAAAGCAATTCTGCAAGGCGTGCAGTGTTATCTTTTCTTTGGTTTACAAGCAAGGAGAGCGTCACTCCCGAAGTCAGATATCTGATAAGCAACAGAGCCAGGGCTGGAATGTACACAGCCTGATTTCAGGACCTGCTTAGTGTGGAATGCTAAGTTAATTCATTAATGGCACACAAACAACTAGTAATTACTCCTTGCCTACAAATTTCTCCTGTTCTGCTTCTCTTTTTTTGTTTCATTGGGTTTTCCTGGCTTCCATTCCTTTGTTTTGACTTAGATTCTAACATTTGCACAGGTCCTTTGAATTGACAACTCGATTTTAATGTTGGTTCTGACTTTGATTTAAGACCCACTTTTTCTGGGCACTTGTTCTGGATGGCTGCCCCTTGGGCTGTCATTCTGTCCGAGGTTCAGGGCTATGTCCACTGCTAACCTAATGAAAGGTATGCTTATGGGCTGTCCCAGGATTCCAGTAACAACTTGCATCAATGCCAGTATCTCCTCTAAGCATTACTTAATTCATTTCACCTTTCTTTTTCTTTTCCCTATCCTCCCCTCTCATTTCTCTCTTTCTCCCCTCTCCCTCTTTGTCTTCCTCTCTCTCTCTCTTTCTCTTCCTTTGTTCTTTTTTTTCTCTTTCATTTACCAGATGGTTAACAATAATGAAGTGGTCTAGATTAAGCATGAGGCACGTGTGGGTGGAGAACGCATGCGCTTTGCCTAGCAGTGCTCATATTCCAGCTGGGAAGACAAAAACTACTGGTAACAATCACCGTGATAGTCACAAAAATATTTTAGAAACATTGTGGCTATTGGCATAGAAGAGGCATCACAGGAACTGGACCTTGGAAATGTTTTTCAAATAGGTGGGGGGGGGGAAGATGCTACAGAGAGGAATGTTAAATTCAAATCACAGATCGCTTCAGTATTTCTCTTGAAAATTGAATAAAAAGCCTGCGGAAAAGAGCTTTGCTGACTCTGGAACAAGAGCTATGATCTGAAAAAGAGAACAGAAAACGGAATGCTTAGGATATTATAATTTTCATTTGAACCTCTACTTTACTCTCTTCCTCCTTTTGCTTTTCTCAGGGTGGCTTTGGGAACCACAAGGCTGTGTCACTTTACGTGGAACTCATTTGTCAAGGACAGCAATTTCCACAGTCAAGTCCAAGACCCTAAGGCCTGTCAACTCTCAGGCCTAGAGCCATTCATTGCTATGTAAATCTTTTGCCTTTGTAAAGTAACTCAGTGAGCTATGTTACATGTTTTCTGAGATAGCTCAGTGGAATAAGCACTTTGCCTGGCAAGTACAAGGGCCCGAGTTCAATTCCCAGTTCTACCAAAATAAATAAATGTTTGCCTTTTCCTCTCTCTAAATAGCCCGTGCTGCAGCGGGCTATTTGTATCACTGAAGGCTTTAAAACATTCACCATCAACACATTAAAGTACTAACAAATTCACTCTGGTTACTAACATTTCTCCCACTTCATGAAGTTTCTAGCCCAGTTTATCTCTCTCTAGCTGTCCAAGAATTTACAAGAACACTTAAACACTTCAATTGATCCATACTTCATTCTTAGGTCTTTCTGTATGTGTTCATTCACTATTTCTAAACTCAAAATGAAACTGTTGCTTCAAAAATTGACTACCTAAAATTACTTAAATATATTACTAAAATATATGTTACTTAAACTATATTAATATAAAGAAGGTAAATGAAAAAGAGAAAGAATCGATAATATTCTTTATCAATTCATAAATGACAAAACTATTTTTTAAATGGGAAATTAGCAGTTAACTTCAAATACAGATTTTAAATGTAATCAAATAAGTACTTTATTCATAAAATTTAAATAAAAGGGAGAGATAAATATTAAGTAAATGCAAAATTATAATATACTTTATGAGTGGTTCAAAACAGTCTGGTTTATCTGAAATAATGAAATACAAATTAAAATATTAACATTTTTCCAAAAAGATGTATAAAATATTTCCTGTGTGGAATAAACATGGTAATTCAATTTATAATATAATGTTTAAATCAGGTTAAATGCATCTACTTTTCAAAAAAAAAATTACACTACAGCAATTCTCTCTGTCTCTCTCCCTCTCTCTCTTACTTTGTTTCTAAGGCAGGGTCTTGTTAGGTAGATCAGACCAGCATTGAACTTACTGTGTACTCCAGGCTGAGCCTGAAATCGCAGTGATCCTCCTGTTTCAGTCTCCCAAGTGCTGGGATTAAAGGTGTGCTCCTCAAGGACCAGTTGCTATACCAATTCTGTATTTGAGATTCTTTCCCATAACACTGACATTTGATACAACTTTTTCTTGAAAATATTTTCCCTTTAAATTTTTCCCTTGGGTGATCCTGTCATTTTACCTCTGTGTTACCTCTGAATTTTCGTATGTAATTCTTCTTGCGTGTCTTGCCTTTTAAGTTCAAATACTTCCCACATGATTGTAAATTTATTTTTTTTTCTGCTTCTGCATTCTACCTTTGAGTCATTTCATCCCTCTTCATAATTTCAGTTAATAGGGTCAGAGAGGTAGCCCAGTAGCATAAGTGCCTTCCTAGCAAGCATAAGTTCCTGAGTTCCACCCTTGGTACCACAAAAAAAATTCAATTACTGGAGAAGCTTTGGTCATTTTTAATCATAGGTCTCTTTGTATAGCTGACCAAAGCTATGAAACACTCCCATCAAATATTCCATCTAATATTTATTAAGCATTTATTATTTTGGCATTAAATCCTTAGAATGATCCTATAAGGTTGGATGAGAAAAACTAACAGTGATGTATATTTCTTACTCTAGTCACTTGTTCATCTTTGAAGAAATATTTATTCAAAGCCTTTGGCCATTTTAGAATTAGGTTTTTTTTTGTTGTTGTCAATTTTCTCTTTATATCCTTTATATCCTAGATATTTATGGGTTTTTAGATATATGACATGCAATTTTTTTTCTATCTTTAATTTTTCTTGTACTCCTGCTAGCATCTTTTGATGAATACAACTTTAAATTTGCATAACTTCCAATTTGTCAGTCTTTACTTTTAGGAGCTCCCGTGGTGCAATCAGTCAGCATAAGCTGCTTATACAATTTTTGCTTTTGTTGTTGCTTTTATCTAAGATTTTTTGTTTTGTTTTTGGCAGAACTGGGGATTGAACTTAGGCCCTTGCGCTAGCCAGGGAAGCACTTATTCTACTGAGCCATCTCCCTGGACCCAAGACATTGTTCAATATCATAAAGGTTTTCCCTCTGTTTTCTTCTAAAAGTTTCAGTTTTATGCTCCTTAATCCTTTCTGAATTACTTTCCTAGGTAGTATCGAGTAAAGAAAGCAGTTTATTATGTTGCATATGGATATTTAGTTTTCCTGCGATATTTGTCTAAAAGACTTGTTTTCCTACTCAATGGCTTTGGCATGCATTCCAAAAACATTTTGCCCATGTATAAGAGGGTTCATTTCTGGGTTCTCTACCTCATTCCTTGGATCTCTGGAGTCATCTTTGTGCCAGTTCCACACTGTTTTGATTATTGTAATTTTAAAATAACTTTTGAAATTAGATTTATGTGAACCCAGCAAATTTGTTATCGTCTCTATTCATATTGTTTGGATATTCAGCTTAAAAGGATTATATTTTTCGTACTTCCTTGCAATAAGTAAGGTTTGCATTTCTTGTGTAGCATTGGCACTTATGCATGGCATGCCGTTTTTATCCCCTCTATCTCCCCTCCCTGCACTTTCCTTCCATCTCTTGCTTCCTTTCCCAGCTGAGAAAGATCTATCTCCTTACTTTCTATCATCTATCTTTTATTTTGTTCTTTATAAATTACAAAACTAATTTGAGTTTCTCATATAAGAAACAGCATGTGATATTTAAGCTTGTGGGTCTGATTCATTTCACTAACATGGTGGCCTCAGGATGCATGTGGTTTCCTACAAATGACTCAAGTAAAGGATAACACTAGACAGTGTGTAGAAACTTGATACAAAGTGGTCAAAAGTGGAGGCAGATTTAAACAATGATTCCAACAATGGAAGTGGTAATAAAGGATCCTTCTCTACAATTTCTTAAAGTGTTGATGAGATTGGAGAGAGAGAGAGAGAGAGAAAGAGAGAGAGAGAGGTTGTTTGTGAACTGGTTTATAGAAGAAAATTTTTCCATGGATAGGCATGGTCTCTGGATGAATTAAGTACATTAACAATTATTGTGCACTTTATTTCTACTATTATTGTTATCATTATTATTGTAATATATATTGAGATAATTAACTCAGTGTAATGGAAAATCAGTGGCAGCCATGTGCTTGTTTTTCCTGCTTAGAGGCAGTCCTGTTGAGGGGTGACCAGGGGAGAGTAATATCTAAAGTGTGTTGCTTGTATCTAATCTGTCACTTCAGAAAACCTTGCTTTGCAAAGATAGAATATTTAAAGTAGGAGTACTTTATAAATGCTTTTGTGGCAATCTTAGGGCATTCTGCCTTAACTTTAATCCTGAATTTAAAGAGATTTGAAGTTATCTCCAATCACAAATCAAATGCATGTTTGCTTGTCTATTTGTGACAGCATCTCGTCTCAAATCATCTGTAGTTCAGGCTGCCCTTAAGCTCACCACATAGCCTGGGCTGGTTTCAAACTCATGACTGTCCTCCTGCCCCAGCCTCTCTAAGGCCCTGGGGTTGGGAATTCACGATGTTAACAGTTAGATATTTAAGTGAGGTTACTTGAGTTACAAACAAGTCAAATTTGAGTCATCACATATGTACTGCAGGATTTTGTGGAGATCCTTAGGAACTGGGAGTGTAGAGGAGCACAAGGATGAGTTCTGCTGCACTTTCAACTACAGAGGTTGGAGACTTAAAATTGAATCATCAAAAGCTCAATGAGTAGTCAGTAAGGTGGGGAAAATCAGAAAGTATGGTATTTTGGTTGGCAAAGAATACAGCATAGTTTGTCAGTACTATACTGACAAACCTTGTTCTGCTGGGGTTCTAAGTAACAAAAACAAAACCTTGAAATAAAATAACCACAAAACCTAGTGTTCTGTCCTACTTTATTTTATTTTAATGCTTTGGAGTATTACCTTTTAGTTTAAAAACTAAAATGGAAATCTACACGCTATGTCTATTAAGAAATGATGTATTAAGCCACTACTATCCGTGCATGATTTGTCGTGTTGACTTAATTGATTCGCACAGGCACCCCAGTTAATCTGCTGCACCCTTTGTGTCTGGAATGATATCCCTCTGCACAGCACATTTCCTTTCTCCGATTATCTAGATGTTACTTGCAGGGCTTGGGGTTAAATGATACTTGAACAATTCAGTTTCTAAGTAAGACGAATTTTATTTAGCAGAAGTGGTGACAGACTGAGAATGTCCTTAAGGAGTTTAGATGGGGCACGAAGAGAGTGGAGGCCAGTGTTTCCTGTGCCCTGTGCCTGGGGCTGACAGTGTGGCTCCCACCCAGAAGGACCAAGAGGGGTCAGACTCATCTCTCTGTCCATCTTTTCAAACTCAGAAAGGAACTGTCCCAACTACCTGGCTGAAATGAGAGTGACAGAAGGAAGTGGAAGAAAGCCATTGCATTTCACCCACACTTCATACTTTTGAATCGTATTGAAGTGTGACATAAGCTAGAGTTTTAAAGGATAGCTCTTCTCAGACAAAAGTGAAAGGGACAAGTCATGGAAGAACCTCTCTCCTATACTGGGTCTGTAAAATGTTCCTTTCCATTTTGTCAACACAAATAAACAGGCAAACTAACTAAAACCCTTTTAAATGAAGCTAAAATATGAATTTACAACTGGGTCTTCTCAGACACGTTTGTTATCAGAAATCATGAGTTCAAATAGAGTATCTTTTCTGAGCAGCTCCAGAATGGCCAGGGCTTATGCAGTTACCTGAGTTTTCTACGTGGAAGAATCTGGATACTAAGACCCTCCTGTAAAGAGGGTTTGATCATTAGTTTTTGATGTATAAATAGTTTCCCTAAAATTAACATTTTAGAGCTTAATCTCCCATGAGACCTTGTTGGTAGGTGGGGCCTTTGGGGTGGAGTTTAGGCCCTCATGGGCTTTGGCTACATGAATGGATTTATGTAAGAATGGATTTTTTTCTCTTCCTCTTCCCTCTTTCACCATATAAGGACACACTGAGAAGTCTCTCACTAGATGTGCAGTTCATTAATCTGGGACTTTCCACCATCCTGATCTGTGAGGAAATACATTTCTATTCTTTATACATTGCCCAGTTTCTGGCATTCTATCACAGAAACACGAAATAGGCTAAGCCTTGGTCTTTAAGCAAGTGAGGGGACAAGATTATTCCAGCTTCAGGGGGAGCAACCAAACTACGCTGTTAATCAGTACTTGGCACATAACACACACACCAGAGGGCGTGTGACAGGAAAAATGGTGTATCCACGACAGAAAAAAGAAAAAGGAAAAGAAAAAGCTACACGAAGTTAGAGGTAGTGGAGAAAAAGAGGGAAGGGTAGAGAAAAGGGAGTGAGAAGAGAGGGAAGTAACTGATTACCCTTCTGCCATGTTGGAAAAGTTCTTTCTTGAAGCTCATGGAGCAGAGCTGTAGATTTTCACATGCCTATGACTGGAGTCCTGAACTGCCAAGGATTGTGGCAACATCAGCTTCTGACCTTTGCAAGATTTGTTTGGGGTAGTGAAAAGGAAGAGCGGCTTGGAAACCATTATTAGAGAGTTTGACCACTTCTAACTGCCAAGTGCTTTCCATTCCATGTTAAAAAATTCAAAATAGTTTATTAGTTCATCTCTGAGAATTGCCTCATTGCTCAGTTTCAATATAACAACTACCTTTCAACTAAAAATTAAAAATGCTATGACAGAAGTTTACTAAGAAGTCCTCCTACTTTTGAGGTTTTCTTTTGCTTCTGCACTAAAGTACAATGAGAGTAACTTTAGTTTCAGTATAAAGAACCATCCAACATTGAACCTCTGTGCCTTCAGATTCCATCCCCATTATATTCCGTGCTTTATGTTCTGTCTCGTTGACCTCACATTGCATCTGGACTGTCCATTGGCCTTTACTGTACTCTTTCCATCCTTATTTCTAGGCATCTATATTTCGTATTTTGAGCATTGCAATACTATCCTAACTGATTTCTTCATTTCCACTTTTAGTTCTCTGTAATACTTGCATAACACAGTAAAATATAGCTAGAGACCTTTTTAAATGTAAATTAGGGGGCTGGGTGACCTTCAGTCTTCAAATATTTATCTAACATGAAGACCCTTGGTTGTGTGCCAAGCCATGCCAAAAATATGTTAAGTCAGGTTAAAAATTGTTTAAAATAACAAAAGATATAGAGAGCATTATTCACTTTCCCACCACTAGGAAAAAAATATCCAACACTGTGACTTTAAAGAAGGGGAGGTTTACTTTGAGCCATGGTTTCAGGCCACGGTCAGCAGGCTTCAAGGCACAAAGGGCCTGGCGGAAGGACACTGCTCAGCTAGTGACGGCCAGGAGGCCAGGAGCCAGAGATGAGAATGTCCGCTCCCAGGTCACATACCCAGGGACCCACCTCCTCCACCCAGTGGCCCACCTCCTCTACCTTATTATAGTTTGTGTTTATTTGTCCCCCCAAAGCCTCATGCAGTCATTGAGGTGCGGTTTTACAGTGCAATTAATTCATGATCCAAGACTGGGATTATGTGTCTGAGTACTGCTGGGATTATGGATATGAGTGCTACAGCCAGCTTGGGGTGAACTGCCTGAATATAATATACAAGAGACAGAGACAGAGACAGATATGTTCTCTGTAGCCATTGTTGCCACTGCTCCTCCCATTCTCTCTCTGCCTTTTGCCCCTGCCACGAAAGGTTGCTCTCTGCCATATACTGTTCTGCCTTGTAGCCAGCTGAATATGGCCTGAAACCTTCCAGTCACTATGAGCTAAATAAACCTTTCCTTCCTTCATTTTGAGTATTGGGTATTTTGTCCCAACAATGAGAGATGAATAATTGAGACATACCTCTAAATGTGAGACCTTTGGGGGACAGTTTAGATGTAAATCAGAATACAGAGAAAGGAAGAAAAAGAGAAGTCGGGTTTTGTCCTTCCTTGCTTCTCTAAATGACCTTCCCGTTAGGCAACTCCCAAGATTCTTAATGTAGACCACACCCTAGAAAATTGAGAACTTCTTGAGGAGAGGGACTAGGCTTTGTCAACATCACCCACAACAGGACAGTGCTTAATATATATGTGTTTTTGGGTAAGATGAAAGAACGGGTGATAATAGATCAGTGTTATTCTGAGTTACTGTTATGATAGCATATTAGCCCCCACCATTGTGACAAAATATCTACGACAATCACCCTAGGGGGGGGAATTGAATTTCCCTCAGTAGTCAGCGCACACTTTCAGTCCCTGGCCCTGGGGTGTTTTGCCCCATGACAAGACAGGCACATCTGATGGAAGGGTACAGGAGACAAAAGCTGCTCACTTCTGTGCCAACAGGAAGCAAGCAGCCAGAGAACAGCACGCAGTTCCCCAGGTCCAGCTGATTATCCGTTCATTTCAGCTAAGCCTTGTGACTCAAATGTCAGCCATCTCACCATAAGATCATTTAATTATGAACCAATTAATGGTTTCATTCACTGATGAAATTAGAGGCCTTATGATCCCATCAACTTCCAAAAGCCTTTAGAAGAGTCATAGCATACTCAAACAAGAGAGACAGTTTCCAAAACATTTATGATCAGAGCTCTGAATAAGTTCTTCCTTTCCGTGGAAATCATATTCCAGACGCTCCCTTGATATGCCATTTGGGTAATATGATGATATAATTAGGAGACAAAAATTGAATGGTAAAGCCATGTTAACAAAGAAATTGATACTTACTTAATCATACATATGGACCGGACAAGTATTAATTAAACACATGGACCTGAGAAGCACAAGGCCATGAGTCCAATTCCACCAACAGCAATAGCAGCAACAATAACACCAACAATGAAAAAAACAAAACAAAATGAAAGCAAAACTACCCAAAAACCAAAAAATGGAAGCAGTAACTTGAAACTGAATGTGGAGATACATGTCTGTAATCCCCGTACTCTGGGAGTCTGAGGCAGGAGGATTGAAAATCCGTGCCCATGTGGGATGATTTAGCAATTTAGCAAGATCCTGTTGAAAAAAAGAAAGAAAGACAACACAGAAAAAAAAAGAAAGAGCTGGGGATGTAGCTCAATGAGAAGGCAATGAATTCAAACACACACACACACACACACACACACACACACACACACACACACACACACACAGAGGGAGACTTGGGAGCTATTTTAACATGGGTAACAAACTTCAAAACCACCAAACAGCAGCAGCAGCAACAACAACAAATTTCCCTCCACCAAATTTTTACCAATGAATCATAGTAAATGACACTTATGTAAAGTGTGTATGTCAAAGATCGTGCTTGCAAAGCTCAGCATATAAGCTCTATTTTAACTGCTTGCTCATACTATATTGGACACTGTTCAGTTGCATTCATGATTACTCCCTCTTTTAAAAATGCAGATGAATTTAGTTAAAATACTAGCAACAAGTACCTTAGGTATACATGACTTGATTTGATTTCAAAGTCACATGAATTGATTTAGTTTTGAAGAATTCATTTGGCAGTTGTTGCCTTGGTAAAATTTTGTTATTGAACGGTCTGAAACAAGTTGGCTCCCTGTCGTTGCATTGCAAGTGACTGACAACAGGTTCCCTTTATTTTGCAGTCCAGCTTTCCTTAGAATGCTCAGCAATGTAAGTGTCCTGGATTCAATCGGAAACTGGGAGAGCCACAGCAAAACAAAGGGAATTATCACATTTCTTCTGTCTATGAAATAAATATATTCACTGAAAAACTGTGTCTTCTTAAAAATGGATTTTTCTGTATATTATCTATGAGGCAGAATATCAAAAATGAACAACCTAATAGTTTTCCTATTTGGAAAGAGACAAAACATCTGACTTTGTATCTGTAATTATTTGTGACAGTCAATGTATAATGTTCATAAGGTTTCAGTACACAATCAAATAGCGAATACTTATCCTGTGCTACATCAGACCTGGAGTTCTGCACCAGGAGCAGTTCTATCCCCCGGGATCATCCAGTCATGTCTAGACACATCTTGACTGTCCCAATGAGGGATCAGAGGGGGTCATTACCAGCATCTGGTGAGGCTCTGCAGAATTTCCCACAATGCCAAGGAAGAACTGCACAGCCATGGTTTAGCCAGGCAAAATGGTCAACCAGAGAACTCACAGCAGATTGCACAAAATCCAGTATGTTAAGTTACTGGAATATGAAATTTTTGTATAAAAAATTAAAACTCTTTTCTTTTTCAGATGTATCTTAAATTTCAATTGTCAACATCCGGAAGAAAAGCTACTCAGAGCGAAGCAGCCTGATAAACAGAAAATAATTTGGTGGAGGTGGCAGAGCCAGGAGCCATTTGTGGTGACTTTTGCAGTGCGCAAACACAAAGCACCCCTATGAGCGGCTTTTGAAGAGCGAAAAAGCTGTGTATCAAGCAGAGCGCATGTAGCTCATTAGTTACCTAACTGGACTCTCTGTTCTTTACAAGAGAAACTTCCTCTGGGGTTGAAGTGGGGGTAGGGGACCCTCAAGGGATGGGCGGGGGGGGGTGGGCAGTTTGCAAGTCAGAGAAATACAAATCTTTGAGGTGACTAAATTAAAAACATGCTATGAAGCTATAAACTCACTACTGAATCTGTGGCCTCGGGTCAGGATCCCTGCAGGAGAGCCGTTTCCTCAATGCCTATGCTTGTTAACTTTTTCTGTAAGGAGCAGCCCAGAGCTAAGTCAGCTCTGAGCAGGACTCTGCAAGGCCACATCAAAAATGACAGCAGGCGGGCCAGTGTGATGAGGTAGCCGTGGGAGGTTCACCCTGGGTGAAGATTCTGTCATGGCACACCCCGGGAAAATAGCAAGGACAAATGTAAATGTTCTGTTTCATTGAAGATCACTTTGAGTTATACAAAGCCTATTCTGTTTTACTTGAAAAGCTACCAATTTCTGTATTCATATGTGTAAGAGATGGAGATTTTCCTATGGGACACAGAACAACTCAGTGGCAATTCCTCTGTCTGTTTTCTCCACAGTGGATCGATGGTGCCACGGAGCAGCACTCCATCCTCTGAGGTCTGGTGACACAGCACCCCCACGCATTTATTTTACAATTGCATTTTATAGCAGTGGAAAAAAAAAGGAAGAAAAATATCATGATTATTCTGTGCATAGTGGAAGTGGTGCTAACCAGTGCAATGTAAAAGATGCTGCATCCTTCTAGTGTTTTAGAATTAGTTAGTTAATTGATTGATTAATTCAGTACCAACCTTGATCTCAGGCCCTCCTGTGGGCTAAGCATGCTCTCTTCCTTGAAGTAATCCTTAGCTTTTTATTTATAAAACTTCCTAATACCCAATGGAGAAGCTTGAATAAGAGATGACTGTGTCTCCAGGAAGACCCTAGCAATATTTGGAGATACATTTGGTTGTCACAACTATGAAATTGCTAGTGCCATCTAGTAAATGGAGGTTGGGGTGCTGTTGGATGTCTTAACCCCAAGCTGTGGCCCTACAGCACATAATTATGTGCAAAATTGTCATTAGTGGTATGACTACGAAAGCTAGGCCTAACATAACAACAGCAGCTTACATGGTGCTCGATGCTTATTATTTTTGAGCATTAACATATATAGTAGATATTCCATCCACTTAAGGAAATCCAGCAATAACACTGAAAATCAAAAGATTGTGCTGCAGCCTTTCTAGGCCTTTTGAAAATAACTATGCTAGATTTTTTTTTTTTTCTATGCTAGATACTGAATGGGAAATGGGAAGCTGAGGATAATTTCTGGAATGCACATGTTCAATCATACTTCTCTAAGAATGACTTTCTATGCAAAACAATGGTTTGATGACAATGAGGTTTTGAGTAATGAACAAAGCTCTAGAGTATCAAACTCAATATGCAAATAAAATAATTGTAAGAGTTTACAAATTAATTTTTATGAGGCACATACAATACCTTTAAGTACTGTATATTGTCAGCATTGATATTAAAGCTTTTATTTAGTAATTATGTTGAATTGAAAAGTGTAAAATTGTTCAAATATACTTGTTTCTGTTACATGACTTTTATGGAAATAAACAAATCCTAGGAAAATAAATACTAAGTTAAAAAGATAAGTGAATATCATAATTCAGAGAGCTTGGTTATTGTTGCTGCTTTTGTTTTTTTAGTTGTTTTCCTTTGAGTTATCTGCCGTTGCTTTGTTATTGCAAGGTGAGTACAGAAAAGCAAAGGATTGATTTAAGAATCACCTAGGCAAATATATACTCTAAATCCTTGTGAACTAATGTTCTTGCACTGTTTCGCTTGATGACATTAAGGGTACTGAGCTGCCAAGGTATAAAACTTCAGTGCAATGGCTGGACTCATTGTGAGTTATTCAAGCTCCTTGTTGCTTAAACTGCTCAAGTCATCAGTATGTACTCCGTGGCACGGTGTTAATATTATCTGTTGATGGGATTCATCATGCTTTTGGCATGCACTTGCCTTTCAGCATTTATGGTTTTTACATTTCAAAGTGCTAAAAAAAACGAGGCACTTTTTTGCCAAATGTAGCAAGCTCCCAAATAACAGCTTCTGCTATACCGTGTAAAAAAAAATCTTTCTACAACATTTCAGCAGGTAAAAGTTCATTACTTAATAGATGCCTGAAATACTCAAGTCTATCGAATCACCTCATATCATGTTGAGTAGGACGCTTGCTTTGAAATGGCACCTCTTGCTTTGAAAAATTAGGAGTGGTTTTAATAGTATGTTATCAGCAGGTTAAAAAATCTTTTTGAAATGCATTGTTTTGTTATTAAATGAAAGAAAAAGCAACTTGTGAGCTATGCTAACTGTCTGCCTCTGATTATGATTGGGTTGTTATGATAACCATTCCTAAACTAACTAATCTCTATTTTTTTTTTTTTAACAAGCAGAATATATTTATTTGGGGAACGAAAGCTCCTATCCATGACAGGGTCAGAAGGAGAGTGGGTGGTCTCCCAAGATAAACTTTTATTTATTTATTTTGCAGAACTGTGGATTGAACTCAGGCCCTTACGCTTGCCAGACAAGTGCTTATTCTACTGAGCCATCTCCCTGGCCCTAATCTCATACTCTTAAAAAAGATATGGATCATTCTAATTAAGTCAAATTAAATGAACATTGTATACCAGAAATGTGATTTAATGTGTAGATATGATAATAATTAGCCATTAACCATCTGTCTCTATAGAAGGTAAACACTGAGCTGCAGTTGCTGCCTATGACAAGTGAAATGCTGCATGAATATGTGAACTCAATTCACTGAGACATTTATCTGAAAATTTTCTCTTTTAAAAATGAGTTTATACTGAATAGCAATATGTGATACTAGGGTCATGCTTGGAATGCCTGTCATTTTGGTCTTCTTTGTCGTGTCATATCAATTACTGCTATAGTGTCTCAAGCAAATGTTTGTTCAAAAAAGGGTAATAAATGAAAACAAGAGACAAGAAAAAATGAGTTTAGTAATTAGAAGAATTGTTTAAAATTTTATTAAGCTATTTCTATATTTGCAGTGATTGTATTTCAAAGTAGAATAGGTATTTACAGACCAACCCAGTATTTAATAATTAAGTCTTTTTTAAAAGATCACTTTATTTAAAATTTTAAGGTTTCTGTCATAGTCTTTGAGATCAAGAAAATACTTATCTACAAATGTAAACATTGTTTACATTATTGTGCTCAATAATCCAAAGGATATCTTCACTGATTTTTCTATTCATATAATGCAAAGCAACTAATTTATTAGTTTTGGTATTTAAATCTGAGCTGTTAAAGTAATAATTAAATGTAAATAATAAGAGAACTTATTCTTTGAATTTTAATTTTGTGATGATTATTTTACAGTAATAACAATGAATTATGTGGCAAATAGCACTACTTCTTGAGAATCACTGTATGCTATTGCACCAGAAAGTGACAATAAGAAAACAAAATCCAAATAAAATACAACATGTAATAAAAAATGAAGAAGAAAGAGAAGGAGGAGGAGCAGAAGAAGAAAGAAAGGAGAAGGGGAAGAAGGCAACCAGGACAACAAAGAGGGGGCAGAGGAGGAGGAGGAGGAGAAGGAGAAGAGTAAAGAACAGTACTTCAGGGCTTCAAGTTGGTTGGATAAAGCTTCTATTGCAACAAATACTGTTATTGAATTATTATTTTTTTCCATTTATTTTTATTTTATTGAAATACAAATGTCAATCAGACAGTCTCAAAACACCATAACCATACAGAGTCGATGAAATAATACATTGCAAACTGTTTTCATAACGTTTTGGTATTGTACAAGGTGCATACATGATATTATATTTACAGGTTTTTATATAGCTGAATTATATCAAAGATTCAATAATTATTTACCTAGTGGATGACCATAGCACTAAAAGCCGACATAATATCCTGTCCCACCA
>PVKA01031041.1:0-26689 GCA_004027165.1 Ctenomys sociabilis
CCCCATTCCAGGCTTTGGGTTGGCCAAGGACTCTGGGGACGTCAAGGAAGTTGGCCTTTTTCATGGGCTGGGAGTTGTCCGGAGTCTGGGAAAATAGTTACATAGATGACAAAGTTTGGAGGATGGCATTGATGGCTGGGGTTGGAGGAGAGTTTGGCCTTGGAGGGGATCATGGAGAAAGGGATTAGACTCGGGGGCTCCCTTATGATGTATGGAGGTAAGGGCAGAACAGACTCAGTGTCCATGAAGTGACGGTTGATGATAATGCATGGGGGAGGCATGTGACTCTTCTGCCTCACAAGCTGACATTTTAGCTAAGGATAGCAAAATAGTACTGGTGACACTGAAGTGACGTGGTTCAAAGATCAGAATGCCAGGTGGGCATGGCAGTGCATACCTATAATCTCAGCACTAGGGAGGCCAAGGCAGGAGGAGCACCTCAAATCATGACTCAGCTACACAGTGCGTTCAAGGCCAGGGTGGACTACATAATGAGGCTTGGAATCAGGTGTCCCTTGCTATGTGTGCTTGTTTATATGATGACCTTGGCCACTATCAAAGCCCCTACCCTGGCCTTGTTGTGCAGATCCACATGAATAAGTCTTTTGGAGGCAGGGTTTACGTCACTGAGTTCAGGGACTGGGCCTGCAGCAAGAGGCACTGAGGGTCCTGCCCTTCCTCAGGAGACACTGAGGTGCCCAACAGCATGCCCTGGGGAGAAGGGACAGAGAGTGGGGAGGGAGAGGGGTGGGTGTCCCACCACCAGCCCCTCAGCCATGGGACAGCTGAATTGTCATCCCCTTAGACCTAAGAACAGGGAGGGGTCTTGGGTAGGTGAAACAAAATGCACAGAACAGAAATCCCAAAGAAGGTGGCATTCAAGTCAGAGTGGGAGAGTGGGGGCACAGGCCAGGCTTCCTTCTATGAGAGCTGGAGGCCTCCAAGTGGAGACCCTGCTGCCCCCAAAATGGCCTATAATTCCCAGTCATTTACTGGAGAAGACAGGTTCTTCCCAGCTCTACAAGGAGTTTCTATTTTGCTTCTGTCTTTTTTTGTGATAAGAACCCTAATTTAGTTTACTTCTTAGATTAGCAAGCAATTACTTTGGCCAGAAGTAAGATTGATTTGGAGGCTGAAGCTTTAGTCTCTCAATCCAAGCCTACCATGGCCATCTCTAGAAGTCAGAATGCTCAGGACATGTCCAGGAAACATCACAGGACCCTCTTTAAACAGTGTGTCCTAGCTGGGTTGTAGTGGCATGTGCCTTTAATCCTAAACTTTGGGAGGATGAAGAAGGAAGATCTCAAGTTTGTGCCCTGCCTGGACAACTTAGTGAGAGCCTGTCTCAAAACAAAAATGAGCAAATAAAAAGGTCTGGGAAGGTAGCTCAATGTGAAGGTCCCAGTTCGACCCCCAGTACCAGAAAAAGGAAAATACTGCATCTGGTGGCAGATCAACTTGGCTTAGCTCCAACTGTCACCTCACTACCCCCATGTGTCCCCCACCTGCCCATTTCCTCCTTCACATGGGATATCTTACAATGAGGACAGGGACACAGCAAGTATGTTTGTCTGTTAGGATAGGCAGCAAAAGTGCATGAATCTTTGCAGTTGCTATGCATACTGCAAAGTATCCTATGTTACTCCATTTCGTCTTTTAAGTAGCACCATGTCTCACCACTGAGAAAAGTAACTACCTGTGTCCCTATCTTTTCTGGTTCTTGCAAGGCTACTTCTCCTGAGTGTGTCTCAGACTTACCTTCTTGTCTCCCCATACTTGCCTCATGCTCAACAGTGTGTGTGAGAACACCCCAGACTCATGGCAGCCAGGGGAGCAGAATCAGTTGCAGAGGTTTTGGCGTGGGTGAGGGATGGAGGGGGAACTTTCTCACATCTCCCATTCTTTACTGTTCACAAACTATTGAAATTGCATGGGAGATACCCTGTTTCCCTTCTTTTTCCCACCCTCAGTGGCCCTTGAAGAAAACAAAACACAGCTCAGAGGGTTGGCTTGTCATTGGCCACAACAGGAGCATGTGGCGGCAAGCAGGATGGTTGGAGCTGGGGTCCTGTTTTACAGATCTGATGGCCTGTGAATATTTTGTCTCCATATTGTCCTTCTTTTTTGCTTTTGATTCCACGACTCAGGACTGAACCTAGATCTTTCCCATTGAGCTACATCCCTAACCTCTTTTTTCTTTTTCCTTTCCTTTCTTTCTTTTCTTTTCTTTTTTTTAGGAGTGGGAACCGGGGATTGAACTCAGGCCCTTGCGCTTGCCAGGGAAGCACTTATTCTACTGAGCTATCTCCCTGACCCCTCATTTTTTATTTTAAGATGATAGGATTTTGCTAAGTAAAGAAAGTACCCAGGCTTAGCCCCTTCTGCCTCAGTGTTCTAGAGTGCATGATGTATTTTTCTGTTTGTGTACTAAATAGTTCACCAAAGTTGTATCTCAGAACCAGCTCAGAAAACCAAATCCAGGAACAGATGGTGGTCCAGCCAGAAGGAATTTGTGGGCCAAAGGAGAAACACAGACAAGCAAAATGGCAGATGGGCAATGCCTGGGAGATACAGGTGGCAGCCTGGGGCAGATGATGCTTGGGGACAGAGGTTGATGCAAGAGAACAATAAGTTGCCTGGGCCTCTATGGGGTTCCTCCTTCCACCCAACAGGGGCCAGGGCACAGTTGGTCATTGTGGTCTTGGCTCTGTTTTCTCAGGACTAACAAATACTGAAGCAATAGTCATGCATTGCCTCATGAGTCTGGAGGCCAGCAGTCAGAGTCCTGGTGTCCAAAGGTTGGTTCATTTTGGAGGGTCTCGAGGATCCATCCCATGTTTGGCTTTAACTTTTGGTGGCCACCAACAGTCCTTGTACCCTTTGACTTTGGCTTGTGACCATGTCACACTGACCTCACACAGCCTTCCTTATTCCTGTGTCTCTACAGAGCCTCCTTCTGGGGACACCACTCATTTAGAAGGGGGCCACCCCACTCTGACAGTTTTATCTTAACGAATTCCATTGACAGAGACCCCATTTCTAGGCAGATGCTCGTGCTGCTAAGCCATTTCCCCAGCTCAGGTACCCTATTTCCAAGTAAGATCACACTCAGAGGTTCTGGGTGGGCACAAATGCACAGGGATTCTAGTCAGCCTGCTGGGTCCTGCGGGCACATGGATGAGGGCACAAGTACCTCTCTGCCTAGCATGGTGACTGTTGCTGGCATGAGGAAATGAACAGAGAGACAGAGCATAGAGCTGCAGGCTGAGTGGAGTGGATCTGGATCAGAAACTGGAGAAGGCAGGAACAGAGACCAAGGCCTGCACCACAGAACTGGAAGAAAGTAGGAGCAGGTGCCCAAGCCCATGTAGGACCAGACAGGAAGTAAGCGAGCCATGTGCACTGGGAGCAACAGTCCTGCCTGACAGCCAGATGCTGCCTGAGAAAGTCTGGTGTTGAGCTGGATGAAGTGGCCCCCTTGACGGCTCCTGGGAGCAGGACACCTAGCAAACCAAGTTGGCCTAGCCCCTTAGTTTTGCAGTCAACAAACATTTACCTATGAAAACTCTGTACACAGGGACATTGATGTTGAGTAAAAAAGAATACAGTGCCTAAAGAGGTTTCTGTCTACTTCCACATCAATGATGACAAAGAGCTTATGCAACTTTTTGGATCCACGGGAGACACACAGGGCTGGGACTGTGGTGATCGTGGCCATCCTCCTGAGGCAGCTGTGGCACATCTTGGCCATCTCAGGGTCACCTCGGAAACGCCTGAAATGTTTCCAAAAAGAAAATTGCTTTAGTTCACTATAACTTAAATTTAGGCTGAGATCACCTTATTCTTGGGGGCATTTAAAAGAATCTTCAAACAGACACAAGGAGGCCACTGCTCTAAAAAGTAGCCTTTGACAGCCTCCGGTTCCTTTATTCCTTCAGCTGTTCAGCAAATGCCTACCAGATGTGATTGAAAATACACTCAATGTTTAATTCATTTTATTTTATTTTATTTTTTAAATAGGACAGTTTTAATTAATACGTTTTACATTGTTATCTTCCTAGTGGTTATCCATAGTATAAGAAGCAGACAGATTATCCTGTCCAAACACTATTATTCCCAATCTTTATTCTCATAGAATTAAGCAAAAGTAGCTGCGTATCTATCCTAACTATCTGTATATACAAATAAAAATGGTCCTTCCTTTGTATCCCCCCCTTTTTTTTTGTTTAGTCCTGCCAGAGATGGGTATTCTATTGGCATTCAATAATTATAAGTGCTTGAATTCAGCGAAACACTCAAACACAGTCCAGTAGATCACGATAGTAGTGGGTTATCCACAGATGTTGCTGACTAGAGCCTTTTACAGCTCAGCATATCAATATAGCTTTACTTTATATACCTTGTTTTTATACTTTTTTGCTGGATGGTTAAGACCAAGATAAAGCAAGACCTATATAACAAGAAATGTAACTTTTGTATCTGATAAGGTCAGTCAAGTACCCTCAGGGTTTATCCTGTAACCCTGTACCTCACTTTGTAGATCCCTTGTCAGTGTCAGCCATGTGGATGAGTCACGGCCATTGCTTGACCACTTTGCTCTCTGTGGAAGCCTGAGAGAAAGTTTTCTCCTTAGGCATCATCAATCACATTCCTCTGTGGCGCCATCATCTCCTTGATCAGAAAATTTGGGGGACAACTGAGTTCCATGATGTTATAGTACAGGTTCTCCTATGTCCTGAGTCCTCACTGACCCTGAAAGGCCAGGGCCAAAATGTTGGCTGACCTTGCAGCCCTTCCTTTTCTCCAATTTTTGATCTGCAAACTTAGATTGTTAACCCTCCAAAAGAGAAGCTGATTATTACCCTGCAACATATGCAGTTTGGTTTACCCTATCTGTCTAAATATCAAACATCTTAAGCATTACATGGAATAGGTATTTTCCATCAAGTGTTGATGTATTGAACTTTTTAGGTCCTTACAGAATATGAGGGAAAAAATTTAAAAACAGGAATAAACACATATTTTTACATAGAAATTTAGAAATCTAACCATTAATTTTTGTTCAGTTATCTGATTAGGTTTCTTGAAATGAATTTCAGAAGTGAAATTGTTAGGTTCAATGTTTTGAAAGTTTAATTTTACTTTCAGAAGTGAAATTTTTAGTAGTCAGTGAGGCCACTGACATGTTTTTGTGTTTTCTTTACTGTGGAACCGGGGATTGAACTCAGGTCCTTGTGCTTGCCAGGGAAGCACACTTATTCCACTGAGCCATCTCCCAGTCCCTAATGTACAGCACTGTAGCAGGATAGTCCTATAACATTTTTTTCTTGTGTCTTTTTTTTCATTTATTACCCATTAAAAAAAATGTACTTGTGAGACAGTATGATAATAATTGGCATGTCATGACAAGAAGTGCGTATTTAGCAGGCCAGAATGGCAGGCATTCCAAGTGTGACCCTTCTGCTACACATTGCTATCTTCAGTGTAGTTGCTTGGTTCAGGTATCAATGTATATAGATAGTCAGGTTGAGAATCTTACCAATTACCTGCTACTTTCAAAATCCTGCTCATGTTTCTTGGGATCTTTGCCTTGCCCATCTTGTGTGTACAAATGGATGGTTTTGTCCCTATCCTGTTTCTCAGCTTTTCTCCTTACCCTCTCCTTGTTGTTCATTCCTCAAGTTCTTGCTTTCCTTTTAGTTGTGTTACACCTTTCCATTTGTATTTCTTCTTTTGATTTCTTATACTAGGGAGAGTATATGATATTTGCACATGTGGGTCTGGTTTATTTCACTTATCAGTATATCTTTGAATGGCATCCACTTAAATATAAATGCTTCAAGTTTACCATTATTTATAGCTGAGTAATACTCCATTGTATAAAAATGCCACTTCTTTTTCAACCATTCCTCATGTGACAGACATCTTGGTTGTTTCCAAGATTTGGCTATCACAACTTGTGCTGCTATAAACATAGGTACACATATATCGCTATGATATGTTTTCAGTTCCTCTGGGAAAATTCCCAGTAGGGGGATAGCTGGCTTGAATGGGTTTCCAATCCTAGTTTCTTATGGAGTCTCCACACTGATTTCCATAATGGTTGCACCAGTCTGCATTCCCACCAGCAGTGGAGAAAGGTAATGTTTAATTTTTAAAAATGGTTACAGTAAAGACACGTTGCCATTAATTCCCTTTGAAATACCAAGCTCCACACCCCCCTTTGCTGTGAACACACTTATCCCGTCACTCCTGCTGCTTTCTGAAGCAGTTCTGGAGTCCTTTTCTTTGTGAGTGTCTTAATTTTGTACTGTTGTGGCTGGCGTGGTGTTCTGCATGGATTCTAAACTTTCTTTTGTGTTCATTTTGACGTTGGAGAAGAGCCAGAAGTCCCACAGGGCCAGATCTGGTGCACAAGGAGATGAGGACCCTGTGTCGTGTTTTATGAGCCTGCTTCCATTGGGTGGGAGTCGGCAGCAGCACTTGCTGCAGTTTTTTATCACACCCCATAAAAAGACTCAGGAAAGAGGACTCCAGAGCTGCTTCAGAAAGATGCAAGAGCAGTGGGAGAAGCACGTTGGAAGAGAGGGGAGGGCTTGAGGGGATTCAGGGCAGTGTCTTTTATTGTAAAAGTGTGATTTTTTAATGTAAGCATTCACTGTATAGTTCATTCACCCCATGCATTTCCCACATCTCAGTGCTAGGCAGTGTGGGAAACAGGGGGCTCCAAGCAGTAAGCAATACAGGTGACGTCATTCCTCAGGGTAGAAGTGGGATGAGCATGTCGGGGGGCCAGGGGTGGCTACAGGGAGGCAGGTGGCCAGAGGAGGTCTTTCTGGCAGGGGACGCAGGACCACAAGGCAGGAATGAGGGCATCCTCCTGTCTAAGTCACGCCCTGGCTTGGTATCTGCGTGAGGGACAGCGACTGGCGTGCAGCCATGCCAATGGATGGTCACCTTCGCCCCACGGCTCTTCCTGGGCTGCTCAGCTTGGGGTCAGCCCCATCCTGGGGAGGGAGTGCAGCCCAGCTTGCCCTTGAGCTGGAAAACCTTGAAAAGGAGCTCTGGCCTCTGGAGAAAGCAGAGGTGGAAAAGTGTCCTCCAGGGCCCCTGCAGTGCCTGGAATGGCACACCTGCAGCTGGTCTGCAGCCTCTTGGCCCTCTGCGTCCAGAGGTCGCTGGTCTCTCCTGGCAGCTGCAGCTCCTCCTCATCCATTCACTTTTCAACAGCAAATGCATCTTTCTCATCTTACAGCATTTCCCACATGTCTACACTCCAGGCTTCAACAGGGATTCATGGTAGCTGAGGGGCGCGCAGGTGTGCGTGTGTGTGTGTGTGTGTGTGTGTGTGTGTGTGTGTGTGTGTAACATCATAAGGAATATAAACTTCTCCCTGAGGCAAATCACCCTTTCCTTCAGTCTTCTGTTCATGCTCACAAAAGTCAGAGCAAGATGGAGAAGTTGAAAAATAAAACCAGAAATAGCTACTGTGGTGGCACTTGTAATCCCAGCGCTCAGGACTCTGAGGAAGGAGAATCACTGAGCATTTAAGGCCAACCTGAGCTACCGAGTTTGTTCAAGGCCAGGCTGAACTGCATAACGAACCAATCTCAAAAGAAACAAAAGGAAACAACAAACTACAAATGCAAAAAAAAAAAAAAAAAAAAAAAAAAAACCAAAATATAGAAACAAGCCCTCAGGACAGTGTGGTGAGGACAGGTGGAGCCCTCTCCTCTGGTTTCCCAAGTGCCTTGGTACTTGAGGCTTTGTAGCTTGTCTAGGGATTAAAGGAGGGGAGAGAACCACAGACCCTGCACTCGGGGCCCTCCAAGCCCTCCCATGTACCAGCCACTTAGCCAAGTGACCATCTCGGGTCCTTCTGCAGTGAGAGTGGCCCAGGGGACCATGGTGGCCTGGAGGGGGACACCGATCACTAGGTGTCCAGGTGTTACAACCACGCACATCTCGGGGGGAAAAGGATCGGCCCTGGGACAGCGATGGCCTGCAGCCCAGGAACCCCACCTGTGAGGGCGTGTGGGGTGCTTCATGGAGTGGCAGGCAGGAAGCGACACCGAGCCGTGCTGACGTGGGTGGACAGAGACAGGGAATGGAAAAAGAAGTACAGAGACGCAGGATCCAGGGTCCCCTGCGCCTATGAGCTGACAAGCAGCTGCATCTCTGCTCCTCCCAAGGGCCTGGGAGGCCACTGAACTTTGGCGAAGGTGATCGACCAGGTGGTGCTTCTGCGGGGAGCTGCTCCTTTTGAAACAAGCTAGGAGCTGTCCTCATCTTCACCGTCTTCAACTCACCAAGGCCTCAGTGTCTCTTCTGGAAGATCAGTGCTGCCAGCTGGCAGAGACAGGACCACCCAGGGTCTCATGTTCTGCCCCCACCCCTGCATGGCTCCTGGCTCTGCCCTCATTGTTCTCCCCTCCCCCAGCCCACTGGGTGAACCTGTCTCTGCCTGGCCTCGGAGCCTCGCCCCCTACGGTGCCGGGCTCATTACTGCTGAGGGATTGGCATTGGAACTTTCTCCTGTGACTGCCATCTCCCGCAATACATTCATCACGTGCAGACCCACCGCCCCCACGAGTTTCTGATTCCCGCTGTAGGGCTCTGCAGAGCCTGCTATCCGAGGCCATGGGCTCAGGGCAATCAGAAGGCCCATTCCGGGGGCTCCCTTGGCCTCCAAATATAACTGCTTTGCAAAAGAATTTGATTTTCTGATCCTTTGACAACAGCCATGCACTCCATGCTATTCAAATGCACCTTCAAGTAGGTCTGATCCTTGTTAGACACTGAGGCAAAAATGGGAAACAGTGGCTCAGCTCCCTATCCCCAGACCACTATTTACCGGTTCCAGACTTTTAGTGTAGCAGGACACCCTGGGTGCACCATAACCCATGCCCAAGACTTAAAATATTTTCAACATGCAAACAGATTTTTCTGAAAGTTAATTTCCTAGGAATATTTTAACCTCAAAACAACTCATTTTCATATTTAGTGCTCAACTTCAGCACCATTGCCATTTGGGGCCGGATGTTCTTGGTGTGGGACTGTCCTGCACATTTTTGGGTGGTGACCAACGTCCCTGGCTCTACCAGCAAGACACTACGAACAGCACTCAGTGGCGATGATCAAAATGTCCCCAGATAGAACTAATGTCCTGGGGTGCGTGAGGGGGATGAGGGAGAAGCGCTGACTATGGGGTGGTTTATAACCCCTCCCCACCCTGTGAGGAAAGGATTTGAGGGGTTTACACAGATTCCACACTCCAGTAAGATTTCGAATTGATGTTTGGTTTGAAATTGAAAATCACTAAAGCTTGGAGACAGATTCATTATGTTGTGCTTGCTGTTCTTGGGTATGTTTGAATTGTTTTTTTGTTTTTTTTTTTTTAAGAAAGATATCTCTGTGGACCTTGGAGTGTTTCATAATAAGAAAGCTGAATGTTTCTGTGGAGGAACTTTGGGTGGAGGAAGTTGAAGGGCAGGAAAAGTAAAGGCAGCAGCCAGGAGGTGGACACAGAGGACCTCGCCAGGGCTGGAGGCAGAGCCCAGGGAGGAGGCCCTGGGTTCGAGCACCGAAACTGTGGGAGGGAAGCAGAGAGGGTGGCAGAGGAGAATGATTTGTGCTACAGCTGTGCACATTTGTGCTCCAGGTGGATTTGCATCTGAGATTCTGCCAATCAACCCAAGATAAATGTGACCAGCCAGAAGCACCACAATGTCTTGCAATAAATAATATAATATAATAATAATAATAATAATAATAATAATAATCCAGTTGCTCTGAAGAACCCAGCTATTCCTGGCCATGGTCCCTAAATGGGACCCAACCAAAGGTTGGTTGCAGGGCCATCGCCCTCCTCTCTGCTGTGCCACTCACGGCGTCTGCCTAGCGCACCCCTGCAAGTGGTGGATCTGGCTCAGGGAAGGACCCGGCAGTAGACTTTCTTAAGCAGTATTCTTAGAAATGAGTTAGCTTCTTGGTCCTGAAGTGGAGCAGCTGCCACCCCTGCTGCTGCTAGAGTTGAGTCCACAAACGTGGCCGGACACGGGACCAGAAGATGATGACTGGATCTGGAAATCCTAAAGAGGAGGAGGAGGAGGAATTAGTGGAGCCTTAGCAACAGTGAGAGAACAATGGGAGCAGCTGGAGAAATGTGTCACGGCACGGGAGCGGCTACAGTAGTGTGATGAACATGTGTCTTCCAGGTCAGACCAGCATTGTATGGAGGAGCTGTGTGACTTTCTGCATGTGTGGGACCACTGTGTGGCCCACAGACTCTGCAATAGCTTGAAATAAGCTTGGGAGGCTGCAGATCCACTCATTCACCCTTCATCTCCTGGATATTAAGTTCTTTGTGCTTTTGAACATTCCATTTGTTTCTAACTTAGGGACCTCATGCATTTGGATTTAGGCAAGTGGCTTAATATAATTAGCAATGATTACATCTTAATAGCATCCTGTGATCTCCAAAAAAAAAGTGAGTTAGTGACATAAGACTAATTCAGTACAAGCAACTCGGCCAGAAGTAAAATAGATGCACCCCCACCCCCCATGCAGGCCTTTAAAGATCTGATTTAATCTAAGAATTAAGTTCAGAGTGGCTAGAGGTGGATGGCCTGAGAAGTATTATTTCCCTCTAATTTTAACAAGTCCCAGGTTACAGCCTCTGTTTCCTGAAGCAGCTGTTTGGGGGACTTCGTGTAGACCCAGCCCTGTTGGCCATAGAAGGGACAGCAGAGATCCCTTAAAGAGAAACCCTACTGGGGTCAGTGAAGTCCAGGGGTCCAGGAGGAACTCACAGTGCTGCCTCACACCTGCCCCACCCAACCTCTCCACAGAGATCTGGCAAGGGGCCAACAGAAGCAAACCTGGCCTTTAAGACTCAAAATCTGGACCACTATTGTTGTAATGGGAAAAAAGTTGAACACTTGCTGGGATTTAAAAATCATCACAACAAAATGCTGAGCCCCTAACTAATCCATGCAACTTTCCTTTGAGACATAAGTAATCAAATGCAGAGTGGAAGCAGATAAAACACATCTCAAAAGAAATAGAGCTGGCTGATGGTGCATGCCTATAATCTAAGTACTTGGGAGGCTGAGGCAAGAAGATTGTTATGAGTTCAAGGTCAACCTGAACTGCATATTGAGACCCTGCCTCAATATTTGACCTTTCTTTCTTTCTTTTTTTTTTTTTTTTTTTTTCCTGATGATTTTGGTGAAGACGGAATGGGTCTGAATGGTCCAAGGCCTCACAGGCATGGGCACCGAGAACCTGTCTAGCTGGAGAAACTAGGGTGCTTCGCCTAGCATGAGTCACCGAAGAAGCAATTGTGAGGCCGTCTTTGATCTTCTGGGGGAGAAGGGCCCTCTTGGCTCTAGCAGCATTGCCTGGCCTCCTGGGCAGAGTCCCTAACCTCTGTGAGGATGACCTGCAACTTGCAGGCCCACAAGATAGGCACTAGAGCCTGTACACTCCTTGCTCAAGCCAATCCTATTTCCACCCAGCCCACTTGAACTCCAAAACACTTTTAAGATGCTGTGTTTAGATATGTATTTGTTAGAAATTGACTTGTGGGCTTTTCTTGTGCTGGTATAAGGGGAAACAGTGCAAAAGGAAAGCTGAGAACACCCTGCCTCCTTCTTCATCCTCCTCTTCCTCCTCCTCCTCCTCCTCCTCCTTTCTGCATGGGTTTCAGAAAAGCCCCACATCCCCTAGTCTTGTGCCAGGCTGCAGAGCCATTTAAGTTTCAATTACCAAGAGCAATGCAAGCTTTTTTGCTTCCTATCCACAAACGCTGAAGACCTGGCCTAGTATGACAATCCCCCTAGCAAGCAAATGCAGCAGGATTAATAGCAGAGAGCATTGTGGTTTTGTTATTAAGTTGCTCTCTGTAATTAGTAAATTTATCGTCCTAATTGTTTTCGCATGGCTGCTCTGTGTCCTGCCCCTGCTGTCCTCATGGTCTGGCTCCTGTCATCGTATTTCAGCAAGTTCCCTGCCCATCTCTCCAATCTGTCCGATCCGACAGAAGCTGATTTGCAGCTGGGCGGGCAGGAAGTAGAATTCGTTCCGGAGTCCAAAGCGAGGTGGCGAGGCAGGCTGAGAGGGAACGTGAGCACCATTTCTAGGGCAAACCAGGCATGGGGCTGCATACCTGCAGCGCCAGCACTCCAGGAGCTGAGGCAGGAGGGCCGCTGGGAATGTGATGCCAGCCTGGGCTACAGCATGAATTTAAAACCGGAACTAGAGCAAGACCCTGTCTCAAAGAAAGACTCTGGGACACCCAGAACCCAGGCAACTCTGCCATGCTGTGGATGGACTCAGGGTCCCTGACAACCTTGAGATCTCAGGGGCTGAGATCCCTGGCACCCCTCAGCCAGGGCAAGGTCCCTGTGCTGCAAGATGCCATGCTTGGAAGAGAAGTGGGTGATAGCAGTGAGAAGCAGACCCTGGTGCTGCGTGGCTCTACTCCATCCTCTGGTCCTGGAGAGCACCAGCTAGTAAGCAGTGCCCTGGCCATGGAAACTTGGGTTGGAGAGACCAACACTTGTATGACTTCCAGGTACACGGGTGTCACCTACTTGGTCCCTACATTACAGTCCAGCCGCTGGCACTTCCATCAGAGCAGGTGATGTACATGCCCTTCACTCAGTCTCCCCACCTTCACCCTTCACTGGTCCCTCCTCCTCTCACCACACACACTCCTCTATTTCTTGGTTTCTTGTTTAGATTTTGCCTCCTTCCACCCCTATGGGGCTCCAGGAAAGCAGGGATCTGCTTCTGTTCAGACATAGCCACCACCACCCTTCCACAGGACAGGTGCATAGCATGTGCTCAGTAAATAGCTAATAAAGAAGCACAGAATGGAGGAGCTCCTGGGGTGGGGGCTCCCTCCCTCAAGGCCCCTCCCTGGAGGGCACCTCTCTCCAGCAGTCCCTTGGTTGGGGAGGAAGGGAAGCTGTTGCAGCCCTGTGGTCAGACTGAGAGAGGGCCAGTCCCTGCTAGTTACCCTAATTTGTGCCCACACATTTGAACTTGAAATTGAGCATGCAAAGGTAACAGGTTCCAGGGCTCTGGCCGGCATTCTCTGCAAAGAGCAGCACTCCCCAGGCTGGGCAGGGCTGCAGCAGCGCTGGCGCAGTGGGCAGGGATGGAGCTGATGGTAATTCCACTCCGTACATGCATTATTCACTCGCACCTCCACCAGGGCGCTGCACAGCCTCTTGCCACGAGAGGCTTCCTTCCCCAGCAACTGGGGCTGCTGCTCGGGGCTGAGACGATTGAGGGAGCCACAGCTGTAAGGAGGAAGGCACTGAGGTCCTGACCTCAGCCCCCAGAGGAGCCATGAGCTGGAGGGAAGCTGCCCAGGAGTGGTGAGTTCCTCCTACGTGCTGTGGGATGCTGTAAGGGGGGACCTGGCTCAGGGTGGCCTCAGAACTGGGGCCTGGTGTGCAGTGGTGTGAGAAGGGACTGTGGTGGAGGGCCAGGAGCCATCTGATCAGAGGACAGGAGAAGGGATTTCCTGTGGTGCTTATCCCAGACCTGCCTAGAAGAGGTTTCCAGGCTCCTAGGGGACCACCTTCCCAGGTTGGAATAAGTCTAGGAAGGCCTAGAACAAACAGACTTGCAGCTGTATCTATGCATATGTGTATAAGCACATGCATGCACACACACACCAACACCACACACTACATACCCCACACACCACCCAGGTAGCACACATGCACACTACACACCACATAATCACCCAAAGGTGCCAAATATACCACACACACACACACACACACACACACACACACGTACCATGCACGTGCCACGCACACTACATGCACACCACATGGGCTCACACACACATTCGTCTGCCTGCTTGCTTCATGGCCTGAGTTTCTCTCTTGGTAGACCTTGGGAATCCTAAGTGCAAGAATTTTGCCTAATTTATTTCTGTGTGCATCTTTGTGTCTGTCTCAATGCCCGGCACAGAGCAGGTGTTTGTCATAGATTGGATCATGAATGTCCCCAAGGCCCATGTGCTGAAGATGTGGTCCTCAACCTGTGGCACCACCAGAAAGAAGGCAGTGGAGCCTAAGCAGGCAGGGCATGGGCGGAAGTGAGGCCCCTGGGCCTCTTCCTTCTTTCTGGCTGCTTCCTGGTCGCCATGAGCCGAGCAGCCTGCCGAGCCACAGCTGTGCCATGATCTCCTGCGCTGCCGCAGACTCAGAGTAGCAAGGCCACGTGAGGAGGTCCTGATGCCTCTGAAATGGGACCAAAATAAACCTTTGCCTTTACACTGATTTCTCTTAGATGTTTTGTCACAGCAATGGGAAGCTGTCTATCTGTCACAGTGCTGAACAGATGTTAAGTAAGTCACTAAGTCCTTCAAAGCACACTCTCCACACCCCTACCTCTCCATGGGTAGCAGCAGGGGCTCCTACCAGCAGGGAGGATTAAGGTCAGCCCAGGACGGCCACCTCTAGATCCACGTCCTCAGGCAGGTCTGAGAGATCCTGGCTACACAGGATCGTGTGGGGAAGGCCACAGAGAGGAACAGAATTGGGATGTTTGAAGCTTTGAAATGGTGCTGGTGGTCTGGTGACTGGGGTCGGGGCTCCCTGTGCCCTTATTCCTGCCCATCCCGATGTGGGCAGTCTCACAATGACAGAAGTCCCCTTGTAAATGCCTTGGCCCTGGCCAGAGAGACCTGGCATCTACTGCTCCAACTGCAGGCAGCGTGAGGGCTTAAGGGTGACCCCAATGTGGGCCATGGCCCCTCATCCAAGCACACTGGCTTCTCCACCCCACAGGACGCTGGCCGGGCAGCACCACCCTTGGAAGCCCTTCCCTCCCGCTGTCCTGCAGAATGTGACAGTGGGAGTGCTGCTGGCGGGATTTTGGGTGGGATTTCCCTTTTGCTTGCTAAGCTTTATGATTGCTTCTTAAAACCTATTAACAATAACCCAGCCATTTACATCATGTGGGGTACACCTGGGTTTCAGAAAAATGATTTACTGCATCTTTGGCTGATCTGGAAGTGTTAGACTTTTTTCCCCCTGGAACTGGGGATTGAACTCAGGCCCTTGCACTTGCCAGGGAAGCATTTATTTCACTGAGCCATCTCCTTGGCCCCATGGAAGTGTTAGTCTTTCACCCAAGCTACTGTGACAATTTTCAATCATAGAACAAGGTTCAAAGATTAGAACCATAGGGGCTGGGAAGATGGCTCAGTGGAATAAGCACTTCCCTGGCAAGTGCAAGAGCCTGAGTTCAATCCCTGGTTCTGCCAAAAAAAAAAAAAAAAAAGAAGAAGATTAGAACCATAAATAATTGATGTTAGGTCCACCGAACTTAACTTCACAATTTACCATGTTCTCACTCTCTCTCTCTCTTTCCACTCATCTCCCTCCTTCCCTCCCTCCCTCTCTTGGCATATGTATTCGAACATACACATACCAGTTTTGGATTCACATTTTCTTAGACACTGGACAGTAACTTATAAACCACCATGCACCTTCCTGGTAAGTGTTTTGTTAGGTGCCTCCCAAGGACACGCCCCTACACAGCCACAGTCCCCAATCACACCTGCTAAGACACCTTTAACATGGGTCCTGCTCCTTTTAGCATTGGGGGTGGCTGGTGGCAGGGTGCTGTCTAAAGTCTTCAGGATTTCTAGTCCGTGGAATGAGCCTGCCAGAAAGATAGCACTCAGGTCCTTCCAAGATACATTTTCAGTGACAGACTCTGATGCTTATAGAAACAGCAATAGAAACAAAAAAATCCTTCAATGAAACAAAACATCCCACTATCCTGAAAGTCACTAAGTTGCTGCTAAGAGACACTGTGAACTGCCTTAATCTCTCTGCACGGATCTGTTTGCTTTCTAGAAGAAAACTTGTGATTGTACCAGTGCACTTACAGCCGCTTGCGTTGCATGAGCACATGTATACACCTGCCTTTAAACATACTGCACAGCTAGATATAATTCCCAGCAATCTGGAGTGATATTTTTCTCTTCAGTTTTTATCATATACTTCCCTCCAGTGCTGTGTGGTCTTCACAAAGTCATTTTTTGAACAGGGAGGTGATTTGCCAGTGAATTGGTGCATGGTGACATAATTAGCCATTGTCTCATTCACAGTCGACTGTCTCCCCTCGTCTGTCCTTTAGTCCCCTTTCTGTGACTCTCCTGCACCTTGTGATCAGGCTGGTGGCCACTCTAGCTGGGGATGATTCAATTCTGCCGCCTCAAGGGAGAAAGGTGGCTGCCTCTGTTGCTGAGGAGAGGCAGCCAGCAAATGAGAGGCATGCCACAACCCCTCTGCCCAGCCTGGGCGAGAATGAACCCAGGCGGGTGGTGAGGACAAAGGAGACACTTACCCTGGTGATGGCAGGTGGCCTAGACACTGCTCGCAGGGAGGTGGAAGGGTCAGGCAGGCTGTGGTGGGACAGTGTGCGACCAGCGTGTGACACGGACACCCCCACCTTTCTCTGGGGAGTCTCATCCAGGCACAATCTGGACAAAGTGGTAGAGCCCCTGGAAGGCTCTCTGCTCTCAGCCAGCCTGGAGACTCGGTGCTCTGCATGGTCAAGAGCCAGGTGTTTCTGTCACCCTGGCCCTGCCAGTGCCTGAATGTCACAATCTTGCTCCCTTCCTGCGGGCCAAATCTGCAAGCCCCACAGGCCCTTCCAGGCGGCATGTGTTGCCCTGAGCATGACCCTCAAGGCTCTTCAAAACCTGTACAAGTATTAACTCCAATTAATCAAGTGTAATGTTTTAAAAAGTGAATACCTCACTCTAGAAAATCAATCCTGCTGCTCCCTTCGGGCCCTGGCTGGCAGTGATGTCTTTCCGATTTGCAACCACACTATTGTTTCCATTCGCTCACCTTCTCTTGCCTGCCCTCCCTGGAGCACACAGCTCCTCACAGCATCTTTGGTACTATTCTCTCTCTTTTTTTTTTTTGGCAATGCTGGACTCAAACCCAGGGCCTCCCATATACTAGGCAGGTGCCCTTCTGCTGAGCTACACACCCAAGGAACCATCTTCTTTTATTTCTTTATTAGTACATGTTTGCAATACATAAAGTTTGTATTTTTTGTGGGGAGTTGGTATCTGTACATAACTCATCTCAATTCCTTTCTTCATCCCCTATCCTCTCCCTTCCTCTTTCCCTCGCTTGATCCCTTTGAGAAAGATTTGTCTCCCTACTTCCTATTACCTGTCCTTTATTTGGCTCTTTATTTATACTCTGGGTTTCTTATATAAAAGAAACCATGTGATATTTTAAGCTTGTGTATCTGTCTGATTTATTTTGCTTAGCATTATGGTCTCAAGCTGCCTCCTCCTCTATTTTTCTACAACTGATGCAAATTTAGCCTTCTTCATGACAGAGTGGTATTCCACGGTGTATAACTAGTGAGTTTTTTTTTTTTTTCATTCATCTGTTGATGGACATAGGCTGCTTCCAAGATTGAGCTGTGATGAGCTATGCTGTTATACACATGGGTGTGCGTGGATCACTGGAATATGACTCTTTTGGGAAGAGACCTAGGAGGAGAATAACTGGGTTGTAGGGAGTGTCTAACTTTGGTCTTTAGCGGAATCTCCATAGCGATTGGCATAGTGGTTGCGCCAGGTTACAGCCCCACCACCAAGGTGAAAGGGCCCCTTGTCTCCCACAGCTCCACCAGCATTTCTTATTGTTTGATTATTAGATGATGGTCATTCTTTCTGGGGTCAGGCGGGCACCATGACTTCAATGGCTCCGTCCCCATCCTTCCTTTAACTCCTGCTACGGATGCAAAACCCGAGACTGCCGGTGTCTTTGAGCATGTGGAGAATTCAGCCCCAGTGGGCCCCGGGAATGGCACAGCCCTGGCTGCCAGGGACCCCTCTGCCCTTGCTGGGCCCCACCCCAGTCCTGTCCCCATACTGCCTGGGGCAGTGCAGCAGGTGACAGTGCTTCCGTCCTCAGCTGAGCCCCCTCCAGTCCGCTGAAGGCACTTTCTGCAGAGTTGTTTGCTGTACTCTAAAGTCGCAGACCACACTGAATTACTTGTTTACAGTTAGGTATCTCAGAAACAGCCCGCAGATAATAAATGCATGAGTTTCTGGGTGCAAAATAAACCTCGATGGAACAGGGGCGTCAGAGGCAGCCAGCCCTTCCTATGGTGTGTCCATTGCCAATATAGCTGTGGCAGTCGAGTCAGTCCACACCTCCAGGGCCCAGACTTGAATATTTAAAGTGGGACAACTTTTTATCCCTAGACAAATAGATTTCAGATCCTAACTTAGTATTTTCTTTAGCCAAAAATACTGATTTTCCTTCCTAGGTAGAGTCTACAAAGGAGCCTTTTGTTGTCCAGCCCACCAAACTAGGTTTCTTACTAGAAACCCCGTGAGGTTTCAGCGAGACCTTCTCTTCTGAAGTAGGCTTCTCTGTGTCTCGGAAGCCTAGCACTGGGTCCTCGCAGGTGATGTCACCACCGTGTAGTCGGTCACAGTGTTTCCTGAGGGCTTGAGAAACCTCTGGAGCCCAGAGACTGGCTCGAGCCAAGTGGCTTCCTAGAGGAGCACGAGTCTTCTGGCTCCCAGCCCAGCCCTCTGTCTCCTTTGTGGCTGATGGTTTGCATTTGGTTGGTTGGTTTTGGTTTTTGAGACAGGGTTCTCGGCAAGTGGTACTCCCGCCTCAGCCTCCCAGGCAGCTGAGAGTACAGATGTGTACTGCCTGCGTGTGGGCGGGACGAGTATTTTAACAGAATTTTCATAGTTGTCTGGAAAACTGAAGGTCTACAATGACTTTTCCGTGAATTACTTTATGTTCTTCTTACTGGGTCAATTAACAAAAAGAACGTGAGCAACCTCCATTCTCTCATTTGGAAAATATGGGAATTTGACTGGATGAACTCTAGTTTTATAGATCAGTAATTCTGTTTCTCCAGAGTTCATTTGCCTTTGAAAACCAAATCTAGACGTATACAGACATAACATAATATCCTTCAGCGTCATGCACTATAATGAAAAGTAAATTATATTTTAAAATATATATTTTAATCATATAGGTAATACAAAATATATGATCCTTAATTTTAAAAATAGACATTACAGAAGCTGGGAGTGTAGCTCAGTAGTATAACACAGGCTTTATATGTGAGAGTTCCCGGATTCTATTCCCAGCCTTACGAAAAAGCAATGTTTATTAAATAAATAAATAAAACTAAAAAGTAAACATTACTGAAAGACTAATGTTTATTTTGTCACCCAATTCTAATTCTCTCCTGTCTAACCCTAGAGGCAGTTATTACTTTGGGCCTGAAGTTCTTGTAAAACTCGTCTACGGGGCTGAGGACATACAGCTCAGCGGTAGAGGCCAGCCTGCCCAATGCAGATTTCCTCTTAGTGCTGTTTACTGACCACAGCTGGTTTGATAAACTTGCTTTTTAGTGCAGGTAGGTTTTCCCTCCACTGTTTATCTCAGGGATTTTTCTGCCTTGGTTTATGAGAGAGACTTATTTCTCTCTTTGTACGTGAGGTGGCTAAAGAGAGTACTCTGGGTCTCTCTCCCCTCCACCACTTGGAAAGTCACCCCTTTTCTAGCAGCTCATCCCCCCATGGAATGGGCCATGCTCCCCGTTGCTCCCACTCCCCCGCCCCCATCCCACCTCAGGGAGCAACCTGTGTACCTAAAGGGGAAGCCACAGGGAGGCCAGTTTCCCACAGTCCTCCCCCTCCTGTTAAAAATAAACTAAACTTTACCTATGAGGGCTTTTTTTTTTTTTTTTAATGTAAAGAAAATATCCCCCATCCCTCCCAAACCTTTTGAGCTAAAAATCTGATGCAAAGACTTAATCTTTAACCGAAACACAAGGTAAAGCATAAATGAATTGTGGCAATGCCAGCTTTCTTAAGCATCTTCTTAACCCCCCATAAAGTGGCCTGCTCTGGATCTGTTACGGGGTCTGTGAGGAGGGAACGGGTATTGTAAGCCACAGTGCTAGCTCTGACATTGACAGAACTGGAAAACTACGCAGTAGTGTATGGTTTGCGTCAGTTTCTTTTTCTTTTCTTCTTTTTTCTCTTTCTCCCTTTCTTTTTTTCTTCTTTCTTTTCAGTGTTTGCTGTTAAACCCAGTGTCTTCACACTGAGCTATCCTAGCCTTTTTTTGTTGTTCATTTATTTTGGTACAGAATCTTACTAAATTGCCCAGGCAAGATGCAAACTTTCAGTCCTCCTGCCTCAGCTTCCCAGAGAGCCAGGATCACAGGTGTGCACCATCGTGCCTGGCTAAGACATTTTCTTTTACTACAGTTCCTATATCAGCAGTAGTGATTTCATTATACTAACAAATATAACTAAGGAATAAGAAGATATTAGAAAATGTCTGTATCTCTTATGTGTCAAGTTATGCTACGTTTTAAAATTACAAATGAAAATTAAGGGAAAAATATGACAGAAAATATCTTGCAGTACTTCATTCCCCTGAATCTGTCCTGAGCTACTGAGAGAGACAGCGACTATAAGAGTCCTTTATAGGATAAGAATGTGGCTTTTTCACTTGCAGGAGGGAAAAAACCAGCAAGCCATGTACTCTCACTGAGCTAGAAATCATCATCAGAGAGAAATAGAGATGAAAAAGAAGTTTTAGATTTAAGAAATCTCTTTGTATAAAAAGACATATTCTTTAAAACATGATTTATGGACCAGGAAGATGGCTCAGTGGAATAAGTGCTTCTCTGGCAAGTGCAAGGGCCTGAGTTCAATCCCCGGTTCCACCAAAAATAAATAAATAAATGAAATGAAACATGATTTATATACTTGTCTTCTACTTGATGCTCAAATTAGTTTTAATTCTAGTATGGAGTAAGAATTATTTTATAACCAAAATGAATACAAATGAGTTTGCAAGAAGCTTGGGTTACTAATGGGCAAACTCATGGGCTGGTGACCTTCAGCTAGGTTTCATCGTTGAGTGCTGTCAGCCGCAGCCTGGTTTCCATTCTGTTCTCCATGGCTCGGTGGATGGGGGCCCAAGGGGAGGGCGATTCACTCTGCAGCAGGCTGCCTGTGGTAGAAATGAGGCAGTGGAGAGAGAAAGCTATGTCCAGAACCTTCTATCATTTCTAGAACTTTCCACAGTTTGTAGAACTTTTCTTCCCAATAGGACTCTGACTGTGCTAGGGATGAAGGAGAGGAGGAAGGAATTGCACATTTCCAGAACTTTCTAAAACTTTTCGCAGTTTATAGAACCTTTTGCCCCCATTATGATGACTGTAGCAGAGTTGAAGGAGAGAAAGAACAAGGTATACCGGTCAGCAAACTTCTATCCTTCCTAAAAACTTCCACAGCGTTTGTTTGTTTGTTTTTAGCCTTCTTCTTTCACACAGATTATTTTCCTAAATCAAAGCAATTTGCTAGCAGCCATTGTGGGATCTAAGGTAATCACTTGTCTGCAGGATAGGGACAGATGCCCCCTGTGTGGGAAAGGGACCCCAGCCTAGCTCCTTAGCTCTGCCTTCCTGCAACAGCAGGTAAGCAGGGACTCTGCAGCCTCCTAGGAGGAGCAGAAATGGAGAAATAAATGGTTGTTTGCTTTCTGAGAAGGGAAGGCCAGAGACATCCAAGAAGAAGAGTTTCCCAGCAATCGGTTTCCCTAACGCACAGAGGTTCAAAGCTCACAATTAGCTTTGTGACTTCAGATCCTGCTCAGGTATCAGACTTGGGCTACCTCTCTTTCTCTGGAAAATGATGATAGTGGAAGCAGGAGCCCCACAGGACAGTGATGACAATTAAATGACTGAATTGTGGAGCACGCTTAGCCCACCACCAAGAGCCGCTTGGGTCGCACATTAGCGGTGAGCGCTCACACTCTGCTGGTAACGTGCTTGCTCACTTGCCGTTAGCAGTAAGGAGAGAGGACTGCAAGAAATCATCTACCTCCAAGGCTAGATCACACTGTGAGCTTAAGGCCTGGACAACTGCATCGAACACTGAAGAAGAATAACTACACTTTTAAAAAGTAAAATTGCTAAAACCATTTTGGGAAAGGATGTGTTTGAGCCCATTTGGGAGATAAAAAACAGGACATTTTTTGAAAACCAGCATTTGACCCACAGAGCTGGTGCTTAACTAAGAAACATCCAGGTAAACCCTGAGGAGACCTCATCAGATACAAAAGTTACATTTTTTATTATATAGATCTTGCTTTATCTCGGTCTTAACCATCCAGCAAAAAAAGTATAAAAACAAGATATGTAAAATATGGCCATAATAATAAGCTGAGCTGTAAATGGCTCTAGTCAACAACTTCTTCAGATAACCCACCATTATTGTGGACTGCTGGACTGTGCTGGATTGGTTTGCTGAATTCAAGCACCTATAACAATTGAATGACAACAGAATACCCACCTTTGACAGGACTAAACAAAAAAGGGGATACAAAGGAAGGACCATTTTGTGTTTGTATAAACAGTACAGTTAGGATAAATATGCAGTACTTTTGTGTAATTCTATGAGAAGAAAGATTTGCACTAATAGTGTTTGGACAGGGCATCCTGTCTGCTTCTTGTACTATGGATAACCACTAGGAAGATAGCAATGTAAAAAGTATTAATTATTAAAACTGTACTACAATTCAGCTTTACACAAAAAGGTATACAGCTACATTCTCTTAATTCATTGATTAGAGGCATTTGCTTTAATAGTGTTTGTAAATAGAATATCATGTATGCACCCTGGACAACAAAAAACCACTATGAAAACAATATGCAATGTATTAATTATTGAATCTGTCCTACTAATTTGATTTGAAACTGTCTCATTGCTATTTGTTCTTCAATAAAATAATATTTTAAAAAAGGACCTAAACTAGGGCACCCAGGAAGGGGTCTTCCTAAAACCAGAGCTTACCAGCTTTCAGCAGCCAAAATCAGGCTTTCTCTTTGTTTTTGTTTTTGAGCAACAGAAGAGTAAGCACTAAGGGAAAATAAAAACAAATTAGGAAATGAAATGTAACTGTCCTACCAAATGCCTTCTTGGCCACAATCCATTCTCCTGCTGGATGCCAGTGACCTGCTGCTTCTCCTGTTTTCCCCCCAGAGAGTGAAGAAATCACTGCATGATAAGTTATTTATCTTCAGCACGGATATCACCAGGATAGAGCCATGTATTACTTGAAATGGGAAATTCACGTCACATTATTTTCCATCGGTGAGTAATCGACGGGAAATGGAAGTGTCACCGCGCGGCAGGCTGGCCATCTGGTCAGAGGCTCTCTGTGAATTCAGCAGCTGATGTGCATAGAAGTATTAAAGCAACAATCTCTGAAGCTGTTGTGCTTCTCCAGGGAACCTCGGTTCATGCATGGGAGGAAGGCAATAAAGTCCAATTATTCTGGACACGGCTTCACAAGGCATATGAAAATTATCTCATGGAGAGCAACTCTACAGCTAAGTATTTTTTAAAATAGCCATCCGTCACTCCTGGTAACAAAATCAAACAAAGCAATCCATCTCAGAGGAACTACCCATTAATCAAAAGATGGTGGTGAGATGTTGGCAATTTTTCATTGCTCCACGTGTAACATTTTAAACCTGACGTGCTGACAGGGTGGTCGGAATACGTGAAATTATCACGTCCGAGGACAGACAAGCTCCATGGTATTGGAACGTGTGTGCTACCTGTGTATCATGGATCCCATGTTTCTTCTTCTAATGCATTTGGATGCTTACGTCAGGGGCTATGGTACCTGTAGTTGAAAGTGACAATGTAAGAGGCTTTTAAGACTGAGCATGATCAAAATTTTTGGGACCCCAGTGCTTTGGAGGCCTTGCCTATCCTTGTTCCAGCCTTGGACCCACCATACTGAGAAGCAGATCTGTGCAATTGGCCCTGCGGGAGCTGACCTTGGTAGCAAGATGCACCCTGCACTGTGGCAGGTAAAGGAGGGTCCAGAGGAAAGATGAATCAGGATGAAACTTGAGAGGAATTTGCCTCAGGCGCTACCGCCTGGGCCAGCCACACCAGTGCAAAGTACCCAACTACTGGTAGTTGCCTGGTGGGGTTTAAAGTTGATTTAAATGAACACACCTTTAAAAATAATAGCAGTGAAGCCCTGCATCTGTTTTTGTTTCCTCTACCTCAGTGAAAACACAAACACCCCAGCAGCCCTGCTGGACTTGCAGAGCTTTGAAGTTTCAGCTGTTCTGAGAGCAGCTTTTCCAGGAGCATGGAGCTATGGGAGCCCTAAGAAGAGAATTCATGATGGAGAAATTGGCCTCCTGAGTCCTGGTCTGGTCCTGGTAGCTGTGTAGTATTGATCAAGGGGTTCCACCTTTTGGGATCCCAGTTTCTTGTGTCAAACATCAGATTTATAACTATGGGTTCACCTAGCCCCTGATTTGCTTTATAAATAAGGTTTTATTAGAACATAGCCATGTCCCTTCACTTGGGTGTTGCCTCTGGCTGCTTCCCAGCTATGGCAGAAGAGCTGAACAGTTTGCCTCAGAGAGCCCAGAGCCAGCACAGCCTAGATGGGCCTGGGCTAGATGGTCCTCATCTGGTATTCAGACTCTGAAATCTGGGGTTCTAGGATGGAGGAAAGAATGCACAAGGCTTTCAGGTACCTGAGTAAAGGGACAGAACCAACAGGGGGAAATGCCAGACAAGAGAAGGCGGACGGGCCAGCATAGACCTAGGCTTTCCTCCCACCATGGTGTCACTTCCCTGAGGCACAGCTCTGGGGACACACAGTGGGAAGTACAGCAGGCAGGGAGGAGCCCCAGCTTGTGCTTAAAGACACCCAGCTACAGCAGGAGTGCCCAGGAAGGAATATGGCCCTGCTGGCTCCTCAGTACATTCCCAGTGCCACCTGCCCCCTGGAGCACACACAGCTGGGCAGCTGGCAACATCAGGGCACAAGGGAGCTGTTCCCTCAGGCAGAGCCCCCCACGCACAGGGGCATCCACTCCTGGCACTTGCATGTGCACCCCACATGTGCCTGCCAGATCCACCCCACCCTAACTCCCCACCCCAGACTGTTGCTTGCCAGCTCCGGAAGTCACCAAAGCCTCTGCCAAGTTTCCAAAAGTCTCCCTATGTGATTCCCTTATCTCCCGGCTTACCCCTGGCTCCTTGGTCATGGCTGACATCCCCTGCCTTTCCAGGTGCTTCTCTCCATCTGCCACCCCCAGTCTTCCCTTTCTCCTGCCACCAGCTTCTGTCCTCATTAGCCTCAAACACTCAGCACAGCACTCACTCTTCTGCAGAGTCATCCAGCACATGCCAACCACTGGCACCATAACTGCTATGCACTGTTTTGGCTGCCAGGTAGACCCCACAACCTTCACATCCAGCCCTGAGCCTTCTCCTTCTCTTGAGGCTGAGTGACTGAGCCTGGAGTATGGAGTCTGCTGACTGACAGTTGAGTGGTTTGGCCCAGCCTGCTTGGATGGGCCTCAGTTTTTATTTCCATGAGAGAGCCCAGCCGGCACATTTCAGGGAGCACCTGTGTGTGGCTGTCTGCAGGGCCACAGAGCAGCTCCACGGGTAGAGGTGGTGGAGGACTCTCAAAGGGCCCAGAACCCCAAGGACAAGTCAAGAGCAAGCAAGCACCTTGTCATGGAGGACTGAGTCAGGGCACATGGCCAGAGTGACCTGAGAAAGGTGTGCGTCAGGACCCCATGTGGCCTCCATCCCCAGTCCCCACCCCTGTGTGTGTCATGCTGTGGTGCCGAGGATGTTGGGAAGGATCTATTTCCTTTTTCCTCAAGAAGCTGCCAGCCATGCTGGAAGATGACCAGTGGCTGTCTCTGCGTGTCACATTCGAATACCAGATGGCAGCGTTCATGCCAGTGGGCCCAGGTCCAGCAGGTTCCTGCATAGGAGCCTTGGATCATGTGCCTGACATGCTACCCATCCCCCTAGCTCCTAGGCTTATGGCAGGGTCTTGCAAGGTAGAGCTCCGTGTCTGTCTTGCTTGAAAAGTGAGGCCGAATTTGCCGTGCAAACTTTCCTGCCCTAAACGCAGCACAGGCCAGGGTAGTCTAGCAGCCTCGGCTCCTGTCCCTCCGCCCTCCTGTCCATCTGTGTTTGGAGGGCCCTGTGATATAGGGAAACTTCTGGACAGCAGGATGCAGATGTGCGGGGGAGGGAAACCTGAGAAGAGCAAGAGGAGACGCAGCCACTCTTCCCTGGAGTGCGGCACATAAATTCAGAGCCACAATTTCCACTCTGAAGGAAATACTGACATTCCTCTTCTCCCCGAACTTTGGCCTTCTCTGCTGAAGGCTAGTTTGAGAGGAGTGCAGATTCTACCCCATGATGACTTCCTCCTGTTCCACGTTTATCACTGTGGGGAACTCAGTTTGTCCGTCTTGGAGATGAAGTCCCCAGTGCCCTGGAGTCACCCAACCAAAAATGTCCTCAATGGCATCCCTGTTGGCTCTCCCAACTTCAGGGGAAAGGGAAGGAGCCGTGATGCCCCCAGAAACTCCACAGACTCAAATGCTACAATCTCATCACCTCAGGTATATTGTCTTCGGGTGTCCTTCGGACACTGAGGGGGTGGCTTCCAGTAATGCCTAATGCATTGGCTTCTTCACATCTGCTTTGGCTATTTCAGGTTTTAGAAAGCAGGGATCCATCTTTTCTTCAAACAGCAATTTGAACACAGACAAAATGTGT
>PVKA01031042.1:0-26688 GCA_004027165.1 Ctenomys sociabilis
GAGGGAGAGGGAGAGAGAGGGAGATAGAGGGTAGAGAGAAAAAGAAGGGGAGAGAGGAGAGAGGGGAGAAAGAGAGAGGAGAGGGAGAAGGGCAGAGGGAAAGGGAGAGACAGAGAGAGAGAGGAAAAGAGAGAGAGAGAGAGAGAGAGAGAGAGAGAGAGAGAGAAGAGAGAGGACTTGGGAAGTTTCTACAGGGACATACCTACCCTGAAGTTTCCTGCAAAACTGATCCCCTAGGGCAGCTACAGTACACAGAGAATTTCTGAGAGCGTTCATGGAAAAGAAGCTGTACTCACCTGGTGCTGTGATGCCCAGTACACCTAGGCTCCCAAGCTGTTTCCAAAACTCCTGTCAAGAGAATGGAGTGCAGGGTACTGTGAAGGCAGCCAGGCACATTTGGCTGGAACAATGGATCTCATGTCTCTGAGGTGGGGAAGTCCATGTATTTAGTACAGGGTCTACAGGGTCTCACTCCATAATTGAGACTCATAGTGATTCTCCTGTTTTCGGGCCTCCCAAGGGCTGGGATTGCAGGCTTGTGCCACCAGGCCCAGTCTCAATCTGTCTCAGAGTGCCCTGGGGGCAGGGCCGGTAAACTGGGAAGGTTTCTACTACCAGGAGATGTGAGCTCTTTCAGCAAACAGGGCAAATCAGCCCTTCCCCAATAGCAGCCTTAAGACTCACCCGAAGGTCCTTGAACTCGTTGCTTTTATCAATCTCCTGGGCCTTGGGAGCCAGGTGCTCCTGAAGGAACTTAGCCATGGTCTGACGAAGCTAGTGGGAGACAGGTGGACAGAGGGTGTTGAAATCAATCTACTGCACCAACATCACTACTGAGGACAAAGTTAGGGAAGAGGACATAAGTGACTTCAGGGTTTTTTTAAATGTATTTGGTACAGGATTTCACTATGCAGCTCAGACTCATAGTGACCCTCCTATTTCCAGCCTCCCCGGCGCTGGGATTACAGGTGTGCGCCACCACGCCCAGACTCAGTGGCCAGCTCAGCATGCCCGGGGGCGGGGCCAGCGTGGCACGTGGTGCGGTGGATGATCCTGGTCTCTGCGCGTGCCTAAGCAGGCGCTTAATCTGTAGGGCCCTAAACTTTTCAGTTTTAGACAGCTTGCTTTTAAAAATGCCTCTTCAGTATTGAAGATGAATTTTAAATATACTATTCTCCTACACAAAGCCATCCTATCCCTAATAATCGTATTCAGAATAAAACACAGGGTCCTTATCCAGGTTTACAAGGCCTGCTGGTGGCCGCAAGGGGCCTTCCAAGTAGATTCCCTCCCCCACCCCTAGGCGAGCTCCATCTAGGCCTCCACCAGGTTTCCGCAACTGCCAGGATCTTTACTGACCCTGAGCTTAGGCTAAAAGACGTACAGAACCACTTGACAGGTAGGATAGAACTAGGACGGAAGCCTCCGGAACTTGCTGGCTGCGGCCCAAGATACTCTGTCGTTTCTAAGGCTCACGAGAACACGACTGAAGCTACGGGATAATCGCGCTCCCAGGCAGTCCAAACAATCCCATGGCAAGCTTCGTTCCCAAGGCCCGAGAACACGTGTGGGTTCTGCAGAGGAGGCTCTGGGGTCGGGGAGAGGACCGGTCTCCTTACCTGCTTCTGCTCCTCGCTTAGCCCGTTGATCGTATCGTCTACGGGCAACAGAGAATGGGCTCGCCGGGAAACCAGGCTGGCGAGAGGCGGTAGCAGTGGCCGCAGCCTCCAGCTGGACACACGCTGGCCAAGAAGCCGAACAGCGACCGCCATCTCTGCTTCGCCTGAGGAGCCACCGGTGCTGAGGCAGGCATCCCCTCCGGTTGTACCAATCCGGCCTCGGCACCCTGTCCAATCGGCAAGAGGGGTGGGTCTCCAGTGGCCAATCACCGCCGGCGGCGCGCTGAAAGCCGGGATGGCTTGCATGCGGACCAATCAGCGGCGGTTTCCCGTAGCCTGCAGCCTGCGACTCCACTCGGGTACGAAGCTGTCGTACTTTGTAGGTTAGATTATTTTTTGGGGTTTCTCTTGATTCGTAGTATAGTTATCTCCGTCCGTTGAAAATGGCAGCTCCTTCCTGTTAAAGTTTGCCTACTAATCCTCTAACGCCCAGACTCCTTCTGGGGAAGAGGCCTGTTGGGAGCTGTGTGTGGGAGTCTCAGGCAGGGGTTGTAGGTCACACGGCAGGTAGAGGGGGAGGTTGGGGTGGCCTCGGTGGCAGGAGTCCAGTCAGAGCCCGATTTTCATGTCTGTTGCCTCCAAAAACAGACCGAGAATGTTGCTGCACCGTGAGCCACCTACCATTCATTTTTCCTTTTTAAAAAAATTCCACCCCTTCCTCAAAGTGAGAGAAAATCCCAGGTGGAATTGTGTCAAGATGCACTCACCCGCACCTCCACACACCGCGGCCAAGGCCAGAAAGAGACCCCACCCTGTCCCTTGCCCACCACTAGGACAAAAAAGGAAGGAAGGAAGGAGAGAGAGAGAGAGAGAGAGAGAGAGAGAGAGAGAGAGAGAGAGAGAGAAAGAGAGAGAGAGAGAGAGAGAAAAGAAAGGAAAGAAAGAAGAAAAGAAAGAAGGAAGGAAAGAAAGAAAGAAAGGAAGAGAAAGAAAGAAAATTTTCTAACTACTTCATATGATAGGATTTAACCTTTAGGGTTTCTTCAACTCATTTTGAATTACTTGATGATTGCATCTTTTGCAGCAGCCAGCTATCAAGGCATGACAGCAGAAGTGCAGCGTTGCTGTGATGGACCTCTTAGCATGTTGCTGATTGATTAATTGTACCAGAACGATTCCTAAGACTTCGTGTAAACAAAAGGGCCAGGGATATGGCTCAGTGGAATAGCGCCTGGCTAGCAAGGCTAAGGTCCTAAGTTTGACCCCCTAGTACCAAAAATAGACAAATAAATAAATGGAAGTGTGGTTTTATCTTTTAACAAATTTATACATGATATGAAGGTAAAGGTAACTGCATTTTATTTTTTGTTAACTGTATTTTAAACAATGAAAATTAAAATGTAGCTTCTGTACTTGTGCATAATTCTAAGGTATTTCATTTTTTATCAGTGTTAAATAGCTTTTTGTACAGGTTTCAATCTATTTTTCTCAAATGTGCTGTTTTTTAATGAAAGTAATTATGATCTTTTCATATCTCATGGGACTGTTTACACATTGCAACTTTATTTACTTATTTTTGCATTTTAGTACAGGGTCTATAGGGTCTCATTATACAAATCAGACTCAGTGATTCTCCAGTTTTCAGCCTCCTAAGAGCTGGGATTGCAGGCATGTGCCACCACGCCCAGTCTCAGTGCCCAGGCTCAGTCCAGGATGACGTGCTGGGGCTCGAACCCAGTTGCTGCACCTTCACTTTAGTCTGCTGAGCTATGTGGCTGGCCCTACACATTGCAACTTTTAAAACTTAGCCATATTTCTCAGAATTAACTTTTTGGAGGGAGAAAATTCCCACTTGCTAAGTGATGCTAAACTAAGTGATACTAAACTCAATTGTTTGGGCTCTTACAATGAAATCCCCAGATTTTATTAAAAATGTAGTCTGTAGCTTTCTAGGTTCTTTACATAATAATATAAAGGGACACCCAAATTCTTTTAAATGTTTGGGTTTTTCCACTAGTAATGCAGTGTGCTTTAATGTATAATAGATACTGTGAAAGGGAAAGAAACTGTTTAAAGGGAAAGAAAAACAGGAATGAGCAAAGGAGAAAAGAATGGAAAAGGAAAAAAATGTGTAGGTATAGGATAGTTTGGATAATTGTAATGCTGATTCCTGCTGGCCTATTGAATGGAATACTTAATGCTCAATTTTTTTTCTTTTTAATTTTTTATAATTTTTGACCAATTTTGCATGATTATGTCTGGTAATCTGAACAAATTTGAAGACAACGGTGTGTAATATAACAACTATTGTCGAATTCCTATCATTTTGTTTAGTGAAACTGTATCATTTATATTTTTTAACTTTTTTATTCTCTTTAAAATATGAAGACAAGCCAGGCGTGGTAGCGCAGGCCTGTAATCCCAGCACTGGGGAGGCTGAGGCAGGAGGATTGTTGAGTTCAAGACCAGCATGAACTACAAAGTGAGCTTAAGGCCAGCATGAACTGCATAGTGAGACCCTGTGTCAAAAAAGACAAAAAAAAAAAAATGAAGACAAGGTGTGTCAATTTTGATTCTAGTTTTATAGTAAAGAAGTTGGTAGGGAATAACTGCCTATGTATGAATTAGGTAATATACTGCCCAGAGCTTTCTCTTCTGGGTGAGAGGGCAGAAAGGGAAGAATGGGTTTTGAGGGGAAGGAGGAGAGCTGACAGAATTCAGCCTGCATCCTGTTTTCTGTGTATGAATTTCCTACTGTGTGAGGGCTCAATGTCCTTGAAGAGTTCACGCCCTTGGAATGAGAGTTCAGTGGCTTGAGTCTAGAAATAGGTGTTGGCAGTCCCATTACCTTGCTGTGGGATTGAGAGCAAATTTCTTGGATCTTTTAGCTTCTTTTATCATCTGTAAAATAAAAACAAGGCCACCTAAGGTGGCTATTATGAGTCCCAGTGGCTATTAGCACTCAGTGCCTCTTGGCTCACTGTAACAGTCAGAGCTACAGTGTTACAGTCCTTGATGTTACAGGGTTCTAGCTGCTCATCAGCCCCACAGAAGCTGAGGCTTGTACGCCCTCTACACTTCTCTAAAGGTTCACCACAGCTTTGGCTGCTTTTAGGGCACTCTACTGCCGACCTCTCTGGGGCTCAGCCTTCTATCTCCTCTGCTACTACCAGCAGCAGTGTTGGGCCTGGCACCTCTGGCCTCTACCCTCCCTGCTTGGGGCAGCCTCAGAATGTCTCAGCCTTGGAATTTGGGCCTCTGCCACCACAGGTCTTTGGTCTCCACTACCCCCACCACCTCTGCAAGTCCCTAGGTAAGAACATCTAAGATCTAAAAATGTAAGATCATTAGGGATTGAGTCTATATCTTAATCATCCTTTTATTGCAGGGACACAATACCTAACATCCACAAGTTACAGGAGGAGAGGTTTATTTGGCTCATGCTGTCAGTGCGTGGTCAGCTGGAAGCCAGGCAGAGATGACAGGGTGGAAGGGCCCGAGCAGAGGATATCTGCTCCTGCAGTTACTGGGGCTGAGGAGACCAACCTCTTCCATTCCCAGACTCTCCCTGTAAACACCAGACCAACACGCATGTGGTTTTTTCTTTCTTTTTTTCTTTTTCTTTTTTTGTCTTTTTGAGACAAGGTCTCACTATAACTCAGGCTGGCTTTGAGCTTACTTTGTAGCTCAGGCTGCTATCAAACTTCCAACAATGTCCTGCTTCAGCCTCCTAAGTCTGAGATTACTCATGTGTACCACCATGCCCTGCTGTTGCTTCCTGGGCCCAATTCAGATCCCTTAGCCTGCTAGCACAACACTGATTCAACCTGAATTACAGCGTGAGACCCTATCTCAAATCCCTACCCCCAAGTTCTCATTATATAGTTCAGGCTGACAGGCAGACCTCAAACGCATTATTTTGCAGGTTGGCCTTGAATTCACAACCCTGTCTCAGCCTCCAAGTGCTGAAATTACAGATTTGTGCTCCCACACTTGGCTTTTATGTTTTTTAATGATACACCAAAAGAAATTCTTAGGAGTTGTATTCTATTAATCCAAGCAATAGGTAGACTTAGAAAATAATACATACAAGTCTAAAACATATGCATGATTGAAAATATGGAAAATGTTTCTAAAGTACATTATAATAAACAGGCACATTGCCCTCCCCCAAAACTCACTCAAGGTCTTTCTGTTGGGAAAGAGTAATTTCTAGGAGTAAAAAGGCCTCTAGTAAAGCCTGGTAAAGTAAGGTTCCCAGGAATTTCCCACCTTCTCCCAAGAAGGAAGTATTACTTTTTCCTTGCTGGAAATGTCAATGACAAAATTTAACAATCTTTTAAACTGGGGACCTCCTGGAAATGGGTGTTATTTAGTCCTTCTCACTGGTGAAAGTTACTTAACTAGAATTCTTCTCAAAATATTGACTTAAGTGACAGAATAGAGCATGGTAAAACTAGCTGGGGACCTAAGGGTGATCTGTTAATGACAAGATCACAGGACACATGTGCTCAACAGGTTCCAAAGCCCTGACAAGAGAATCTGAGTTTTTCCATAGGCTGGCCTAGACCTGAGGTCAGCAAGGCCTTTCAGAACCCTGTGCAGAAGTTCTTGTGGGTTTACTCAAGATTTGGGCTGCATAAAAGGACACAAACAAGAGAAGCTTGCTATTGTGGCTTTCCTCACAAGAGCTTGCTCTTTCCGAAGTTCTGAGACAGGGTGTTGCTTTGTAGTGCAAGCTAGCCTCCAGATCTTGCCTCTGGCTTTATTTTAAGGAAGCATCCACAGGGTGTTCAGGGTCTCACTACTAGGTCCTACTCATAGTGATCCGCCTGTTTACAGCCTCCCAAAAGCTGGGATTACAGGCACATGGCAGGCCTGGGGATCAAGCCTCCAGCCTCTGCTTGAAGGCATTTTAATCTGCTGAGCTACTTGCCTGTCTCTGGATTTTGAATACTGGAATTACAGGTGTCCACCACCATACCCAGTTGCAAGGGTGTACTTTCATTTTGCTTGGCCCAAGTTCACTCTGCAGAGCCAGTTTCTCTCTTATTTCTACTTTTTCAAATAAACTTTACAACTGTTTTTTGTTTTTGTTCAATTCTTTGTTCCAGAGAAACTGGAGTCCAACTACAGCAGATGAACCAAACAAAACCCAGGAATATTTCACTGGTGAGCTAATTTTTTTATTTTTTGCAGAACCGGGGATCGAACTCAGGCCTTTGCATTTGCCAAAGAGGCGCTTATTCCACTGAGCCATCTCCCTGGCCCCTGGTGAGCTAATTTTAGGAGAGTCAATCAATAACATTAACAAATTATGTGAGGGCAAAAATCCTTAACCTTGCTAGGTGTGGCACATACCTGTGATCTCAGCACTCTGGAGGCTGAGATGGAAGGTCAATGCTAGTTTGAGGTAAGTCTGGAATACATTGTTCAAGACCAGACAGAAATACACAGCAAGACCTTTTTTTAAAAATGTATTTTGTTTAAACTTTCACTACGCAGCTCTGACTCATAGTGATCCTATTTTTAGTAATCCCAGTGCTGGGATTACAGGCATGTGCCACCATGCCTGTGTCTCAGTGGTGACCCAGCATGCAGAGGCAAGGCTGGTGGGACCTGCTGATATAACCCGTCCCTGTGCTTGCCTAAGCAGCTTAGTCCACTGAGCTATCTCACCAGCCGTGACATGATCCTGGGTTAACCCCTCCATTGTAAGCCTTTAAACTATGGTGTGTGTGGTACTTGGTTTCACTGCAGAGCTCTGAGCCTTAATGATGTTGGAAGGTAGAATAGGTTTTGGTGGAAAAAAATGAGTACAGAAAAAAAAATGGGGAAAATAGAAGCCGGGTGTAGTGTCACACACCTGTAATCCCAGCACTGAGATGCTGAGGCAGGAGGCCAGACTGAGTTACAATACTGAGTTCAAGGCCAGCCTCAACTACATAGTGAAACCCTATCTCAAAAAACAAAACAAAAACCCTCAAATCAAACCACCACGAAAAACAAGAACAGGAGATAGCCAAAGACTGAGAAAGAAAATTTGGCTGTGACTTTGGTAAACTTTGGGTCATGAACTAAATAGTGTATGGGTTCAGGATTTTCTGTCAGGCAAACAGAAGGCACTTAGGAAGCATACACATGGCAACTGGCCTCAAACCTGTGGGGCCTGGCATCTGCTACAAATGAGGATGCCCAGTGACACTAAAAAGCGGAGAGGGTGAGGTGGGTCACACACTTAATGGAAGAAAAAGTCTGGGTAAGTCAGAATTATCTTAAACATATAATGTTAGAGCTAGGGAGATGGCTCAGTAGTATAAGCACTTTCCTGGCAAGCCCAAGGGCCTAAGTTCAATCCCTGGTTTTGCAAAAACAAAACAAAACAAAACAAAAAAACATATAAGGTTCAGCAGACATGTTTAGGCTAAGAGGCTAATTTCTCAATGTTACAGTTGAGATTCATGGAGATACTCCAGAAGTAGTACTTTCTTTTTGGTTGAATTAGGTATTATGTAGTTCAGACTGGCCTTGAACTCACTATGTAGCCCAGACTTACCTCAAACTTGTGGCAATCTTTCTGCTTTGGCTTTCTGAGTGCTGGGGTTACAGGCATGCAATACCATGCCGGGCTATTTTATTTTTTGAGACAGAGTCTTGCCATGTAGTTCAGACTGGCCTCCAACCCATGGCAATCTTCCTGCTTCAGCCTCCTGAGGACTAGGATTACAAGTCTGCATCACCACAGCCATCTTACAATATTTTAACTAAAAAGCAAATGTAGCTTAGATTAAAAGTTCCAGATGTATACTGATACTTCACCCATTTTTTTCTTCACCCCATTTATTAAGCCAAAAAACCTTCAAGCAACTTCAAGTTCATAAATGTACAATGAAGTACAGAGCCCAACCACAGTGAGATACAATGCATTGCAAGTAACAAGGGGACAGCAGGACTTCTCAGTGTCACCTCCTCCTGGAATGAAGGTGTTCCAATTGAAACGGAGGGTTTCCAAAAATCTCAACGTGAGGCCTAGCGGCTGGTTTAGTTTCCTAATTGGTTTCTTTGTTCCGCGGGCACCCTGCTGTGTTGCAAGGCCTATCTTGAATTCCTTACTCCAGTGATCCTCTGCCTGCCTCAGCCCTCAGTGCAGGATCACAGACATTGCTACTATGCCTGGCTTTAGTCTCCTGATCTGTGCTGTTGGTGCCCTGGAGTCCACCTCTCAGGTCTCCCTCTTGAAGCCTCAGTTATCCATGTGAGGCTCAGCAGAGCAGACCAATCCAAAGATGAAGAAACTCGCTTAAAGGAGGAGCTGCTGTTCAAGCAATAAACTGCCCTAATCCAACTGCACAAACTGTTTTCACTCTGGAGACATGCAGTCCTGGAAGACGGGCTCAGCAGATGTCCTAAATGGCTTCCTCTGAGAGTTCATCCCCAAGAAGGAGCCATCTGGCCCATTTCCTTTTATTACATTTCTAATAGCTGCTCTATTTCCTCCAGGACTTTTGTAAAATCAGTAACTTGATGCTTATATAAGTTTTGCTGTTCTAGGAATTGGGCCCTTTCTTCTTCTTTTATCTTCAACTTTACTTTTAAGGCCTGCAGGAAAAGTATTGCAAAAGAAAAAACAAAAAACAACACTTGACTCAGAGAAAGACAATGCCCATACCAGAACACCATGCTTCTACTCCACTGACAAAAGCCCAGGAATACCAACAGACACGGTGCTCCCTGTCTTGAACTCAACGCTGTAAACATCTGTATCTAAACTAGGACTATGAATTCCTGTGTCCCATGCAATACCCCATGATTCACCAAGATTTGAAGAAGCCCAGATGCAAAAAACTAGGATTCTTACTAGTCTCTTCCTTGAGATACAGCATGGATTTCACACAGGTCTCTCCTGACAACTTAAAGCAACCTACAGAGATGCAGGCTCACCCCCTGGAGATGTGAACTTCTTTTTTGTGCTGTTAGGGATGGCACTCCAGCCTTTGTACACTTTAGGCAGTACACAAGTACTCTACCACTGAACGGTTCCCAGCTCTCAGTAGGAACCTTCTGGGCATGTGGTACTGGGGATTGAACCTGGGTCCTTGTGCTTGCCAGGCAAGCACTTAGATCGCTAAGCTATCTCCTCAGCCCCATGGGAACCTTTTTAAAAGTCCTCAGGAACAGAAAAAGGAAATTAGTAAGAAAAAATTGGTCAAATCTAAATAAAGTTTTGGAATTTAGTTAATAATAGTTATTATATTAGGGTAACTGCATTTTCTGTCTTGTCTTGGGACTTTTGTGTAAAGCTGCAATTAATTCCAAATAGTTTATTGAACAGAAAATGGGAAAGAAAGATTATTCCTCTTTAATCAACCCAAGGAGGTATAGGCTGATAACTCTGCCTCAGGGAGATGTCTGCCTCTCACCTGTAACTCCTCCAATTGTTTCTTGGCGGTTTCATTAAATAGCTTCAGCTCATCTTGCAAAGATTCTAACAGCAACTAAGAGGAAAATGCATTATAATAAGCAAATATTCACATAACCTGAGAACTGAATTAGAGGATGATAATGTCAGCATCTCACACTGAGGACCAACCCCACATGCAGGGTTCTCTATCTGGTGCCTTGAGGACCTCTATGGTGGACTGAGTGGTGAAGAGCTAGGCTGTCACACAGTGCTACACAGAACTTAGGAACAAAACATGGCAGCTGCACAAGGGGTGCCTGATTGCTCCAGGGAGCTGAAGAGGGCTTCCTGAAGAGATCAAACAGTATGAAGGACTTTTGGGCCAAACATAACCATCTTCCTCCTTTAGAGAAGGACCATAAAACCCCTGCAAATGCAAACTTAACAGACTATACCTTTGCATCACACAGTTCTCAGCAAAGGACTACAGGAGAAATTTGACAAAAGTAAAGAATGGAGAAACCAGAAAGTTCTCTGCACAGGTTCACTCTATTATATAGTTTTAATCTGTGCTAGGGATTGAACTACACTAAGCAAGTGCTCTACTACTGAGCTGCATACCCAGCCCTTTGTAAATTTTCCTTTTGCAATTTACCAAATCTTACCATGTTGCCCAGGCTGGCCCAAAGATTACAATCTTTAAAATTTATTCATTTGGTACAGGATCTTCCTACATAGCTCAGACTTGTAGCGATCCTCCTGAATCAGCCTCCCCAGTGCTGGGATTACAGGCATGTACCATCATGCCATTTCTGTGGCCATGCAGTACCAGGAATTGAACCCAGGTCCTTGTGCTTGCCAGGCAGGCACTTATTCTGCTGAGCTATCTCCCCAGCCCCTGACTTGAAGGTTATAATTTTTCTCCATCAGCTTCTCAGGTAGCTGGGATTATACGCTTATGATATTTTTTATAGTAGTGAATTTTCATTAGCATGGTGGTGCAGGCCTGTAATCCCAGCAGTGGTACAGTGCCTACCTGAAAAGTGCAAGGTCATGAGTTTGATTCCTGGCACCCCATACACAAAGTAGTAGTAGTATGTTTTCTATCTTTTTTTTTTTTTTTTTTTTTTTTGCAGAACCAGGGATTGAACTCAGGCCCTTGCGCTTGCCAGGGAAGCACTTATTCCACTGAGTCATCTCCCAGTCCCAGAAGTATGTTTTCAATTCAGAATATTTATATTTGGGGCCAGGGAGATAGCTCAGTAGAATAAGTGCTTGCCTGGCAAGTGCAGGGTCCTGAGTTCAATCCCTGGTACCACACACATATAAAAAGAATATTTATATTTCTAAGCACAAAGCCATCTTTCAAGTAAAATTTGCTACTTAGCACAAAACAGGGACTGTCTTAGGTCACCTGGCCTTGCTCCTCCCACCCATGCCCTCACCACAGAGTCCTCATGATCCGTAGAGGATTCCTGCTGCGATGCCAGAGTGTCACTGCCTAGAAGAGATGGATACAATAAAGTCAGCTGCAGCAGGAACCAGAGCGCAAGCCGGAGAAAGCAAAACCTCCTCCATGGACATGGTCAGGAATCCATTCCCAGGGAAGCCTGAGTGCCTGGTCTGAGGCAAGGTCACCCACTCCTACCCTCCACAGCGCTTTCACCTTCATGCTCTTCAAGTTTTCCTATGGTCAAAATTCATCCTGCTTTCCTTAGCTCAGTAGAAAATTTGTCCAGAGGAAACCTACAGACCGAATTTTTTCATTTTGCTTACAACACACAAAAAACTATTTTTTTTTTTAAATCAAGATTTAAGAATCTTGATCCAAAAAAAAGAAAAAAGAAAAAACTGGGCATGGTGGTGTACAACTATAATCCCAGCACTGGGGAAGCTGAGGCTGGGTGAGGGGGTGGGAGTGAGGGGGGTAGGGAGTGGTGTCACAAATTTGAGACTGGCCTGGAAAACTTAGTGAGATCCTGCCTCAAAAACAAAGAAGCTGGGTTTAAGTCCTAGTACCACACACACACAAAAAAAGCAAAACCAACACTGTAGTCAGGGGGTAAAAATCACACAACATGCTTGTGGCAACCATAAAGAGTATCTAAGCTGGAGCTGGGGACAAAGCTCAGCGGTGGGGTATGTGGGTATTTGGAAAATTGTTTTCTAAGTTACACTTAGACCCATCAAAATACTGGGCCACAGCTTTGATATACTTTTTGTGGGGCTTAATGACAAGCAACTCTTGTACTCCTTGGGCCAGGGCATGCAGTGCTGTCAATCACCCCGGAAGGGCATCTGTGCTCCCCACCACAGAAGGGCTGACCTGCGGGGAGGCAATCTCTCACCTGGATTGAGGCCTTTGCTCTCTAAAACTGCTAAACAGCTGTCCCGAAATTTCTCAAGCAGCTCCACCTTCTGGGTCAGGTCCTTCAGCTCTCCCTGTTGGAGATTTAGAGACATCAAGAACTGTCCCACCGGGGCTGGGGAGATGGCTCAATGGAATAAGTGCTTCCCTGGCAAGCGCAAGGGCCTAAGTTCAATCCCCTGTTCCACCAAAAAAAAAAACAAAGAACTGTCCTACCAGTGCTAGGTGTCCCTGCACAGCACTAGCCTGGCTGCTTCTCTGCCTGCCCCCAGCAGCTTGCTCCCACCTATTTGATTCCAGGTGCAGATGACAAAGGTCTCTTACCATTAACTGTTCCTTTATTTACAGTTTTTAAATGTATTTGGTACAGGGTCTCACTACATAGCTCAGACTCACAGTGATCCTGTTTTCAGCATCCCCAGGGCTGGGATTACAGGCATGAGCCACCACATCCAGTCTCAGTGGCCGGCTCAGGCACAGCATGTGGTGCCAGGGATCGAGTCCTGGTCCTCGAACTTGCCTAAGCAGGCCCTTAGTCCTCTGAGCTCTCTTGCCAACCCTTTCTTTTTGTTTTTGAGACAAGGTCTCACTATATAGGCCAGGCTGGCCTGGCACTCATGATCCTGCCCTAGCCAACTGGCTGCTGAGATCACAGGCGTGTACCATTGCATCAGGTTCTTACCTGAGTTTTAATCAGCTTCTGGTGCAACTGCTTGTTGGCAGTCTCTAAAAGCTGGTTCTTATCTTTCAGCTCCTCCTCTGACTTTTGTTCTCTCAATGACTTGCAGCTGTAACAACAGTTGTATTTCCATGGAGAAACAGAAGAGGCAAGAGTTTGGACTACAGATTTCCTCAAATGGGTCTGAATTCTGGCTTTGTTGCACAGTGATTACCTGTTATATATACTTTCTGAGGCTGTGCTTCTGAATTAAGATACCTGACCTTTAGTGAGTTGTATCACCTGGCTATTTCATTTCTAGATTATCATTTCACAATATCATCACAAAGAATAAATGAAAACCCCATGCATTATGCTTAGCCCAGCTACTGGCACATGATACACACACAGTACATAGTTACTACTGTTGGGTATGCTGGTGCACACCCATACTACCACCACTCCAGAGGCTGAGGCAGGGTCACAAGTCTGAGGCCAATCTGTGCTATACAGTGAGTTCAAGGCCAGCCTAACTATGCAGCAAGGCCCTGTCTCAAAAACCAAAACAATAGATAAAAAAATAGCCATGGTCATCATCATTAATATAAAACTTTGAGTGGCTAGTATTACAGGCATGTGCTGTTATATGAAGCTTGCTTGCTAGTACGTTGTCTTTAAATTTTTCCTTTGTGTCTTCATGTATGTGTGGTACTAGGGCCTTGCGCATGACAGACCTGCACCCTACCACTGAGCTATATCCCTAACCCTGTCTACCACCATAATATGCATCCTGATACACCAACTATCCGCTGCACCCGCCCCCTTGCAAACGCTTTCCACTCCTGGTGCTGGGCCAGCAGTAGCAATCTTGGCAGAGGCACAGACTCTTATCTGGAACCCAAGATGGTGGCACTACTGATTCTTGCCCTGTTTTTTTTTTTTTTTTTTTTTTTTTTGGTGCAGGGTCTCACTACACAGCCCAGAATTGTAGTGATCCTCCTGATTTCTGCCTCCTTAGTGCTGGGATTACAGCCACCATGCCCAGACTCCATCGCTGCTCAGTGCGCCTGGGGGCGGGGCCAGCGCAGCACGTGGAGCCAGGGATTGAATCACAGTCCATGACAAACACACTCCGTGACAAGGGGAGCAGGGAAGGAGGTAGCAAGGTAGCAGAGGCCGCAGAATGAATTAAGGTGAATTATACACATGAAGCAACTCCCCACAAGGAACAATCATCACGCAGACAAGTACTAATGAACGTTCTTTAAAAGTAACTACAGAAAGCCAACTAAGAAAACCCTCACAACTCCCAAGAACAACCTTGATACGCACTAGGGTTGCAACCAACTCCTAACAGCGTGGCCCGGTTTACTTTCCTGGACGCTCACCTCTTTCCGAAGTTCCTCTTACTGCAGGACTCTGCAACTTGCACCTGCCTGTAGAAGTAAAAACAAAGAGCCTAACCAACTCATTAGGCTAGAACCACACACTAGCGTACTGTGCTGTGAGGTGCAGCAAAGGTAGGGTTTTGCAGGAAAGAACCAGAGGTTAAACGTGAGGCACACAGCACAGGCATGAGAGCCTGCAGGCTTTGTACTTGGTTTCAGCAGTGTATCCAAAAAGATACACTGGCTTTTTTTCTGAGCCAGGGTCTATGTAGCCCAGGCTGGCCTCAAATTCAGTCCTTGTGCCTGAGCCTCCCAAGGGCTGGGACTATAGGCATGTGCCACTGTGCCTGGCTTCAAAGAAGATTTCTTTTAATAAAGAAGCCAGACACAATGGTACAGGCTGCAGCCCCAGCAACTCAGGAGCTATAGAGGATTGAGAGTTCAAGGCCAACCTGAGCTAGAGAGAAAACCTGTTTCCAAAAGAAAAAAAAAAAAAAAAATCAAAGGAGAGAAAGGGCTTTCCTTTTCACCACCCTAAATGCCTGACAAACAATTCAGCAGTGCTGACCGGGTTTCTGGGTTCCAGACTAGAGGCCAGTGCTCTAGTCCCACCAAATTGCTCAGTTTGAGTGCCAATGCATGATCCTCCTGCCTCAGCCTCCCAGAGCACTAGGATTATAGCCTTGCACTATCACACTCAACTGCAAGCCCTATTTTTAAATTCTTGATCCTCAGCAATTTTCAGATTTTTTTTTGTGTGTTTTTGGGAATTAAAGTCAGGGTTTTGTAACTGCTTGGCAAGCATTCTACCACTAGCTACATCCCCAGCCTGCACAGGATGTTCTAACCCAATGATCTGCTCTCACCCATTCTCTTGTTTTGCTTTGGTGATTTTCACAGTTTCACTGTTTGAATGAAGATTTCTGGAAGTGATGACTTTTTTGGATTTAACAGGTAACAGGCTCTTAGAAGTAGCTAGAGTTTTTGTATCTGCAAGTGAAGAACAAGATAGTAAGCCCCAGAACATCATGATTTAACAGTTGTAGTCCTAGAAGTAACAGTTCCATTCCAAGGTATGTGCCTTGTATTTTCATATGGGCCAATTTCAATTTGTACAGATTAATCCAAAGAATAACACTTCAAGACTAAATGACAATAGAAATTCATCTTTTTAAAAATTTTATCTGGTGATTCTGAAGCTACATCCCCAGCCCCTTTATTATTATTTTTCTTTTTTTTTTTTTTTGTCTTTTTTGAGACAGGGTCTCACTGTGCAGTTCCGGCTGGCCTTAAGCTCACTTTGTAGCTCAGGCTGGTCTCGAACTCACAACAATCCTCCTGCCTCAGCCTCCCTAGTGCTGGGATTACAGGCATGCGCCACCGCGCCCGGCTATTATTTTTCTTAAAATAGGGTCTTGAAGGGCTGGGGAGATGGCTCAGTGGGATAAGCGCTTCCCTGTCAAGCTCAAGGGCATGAGTTCAATCCCTGGTTCTGACAAAAAAAAAAAAAAAAAAAGAAGTCTTGCTAAATTTCTTAAATTGTCCAGTTTAAACTTGCAATTCTCCTGTGTTGGCCTCCCAGAAGCCAGGATACCAAGTCACTCACACCTGACTTACAAATAGCAATGAGACAGTTTCAATCAGCTGATTCTTCAATACCATTATTTTATTTTATTTTGACTTTGATACATTACTCCTGAAGCACTCTGCACATTCTCCCTAATTACACACTCTGTTTTCTTTTAACTGTTTCCCATCTCCACCAGATTGTTCTCCTAACCACTCCAGAGTGTCTTCGTCCTGGGCACTCACTGGAGTATTTGGCATATGACCGGAAGCACAAGTACTGGTAGAATAAAATACTTCAGTTTCATAGACTGTTTGTCAACTACCTCCTCTTGTCTTCTGTTTCTCTTCCATGCCTATTACCTCTGATATTGGCTTTTTTGATAATTAAACTTACGTCTGTATGTTTGTGTGTGTGTGTGCGCTCGTGCATGTGAATACACGTGTGTGCGCCCATTACTGGAGATTGAATCCCATACCTCACACATTTGAGGAAAGCATTCTTCTTCCAGCCTTGGAGACAAAGTGTAAATTGCCCAGGTTGGACATGAACTTTTGATCCTCCTGCGTCAGTCTCCCCATCTAGATGGGATTATGGGATTACAGGACATCACCATGTCCAGCAAGCTTAGAGGCTTCCTTATTTGGCCTTTTTTTCTGATGTCATTGTTGGGCCAGGGCCAGATAACCATGAAATGGCCCTGAGGGAATAGACCTCTTCCCCCAAAAAGCATTTACTTAACTGAGTGTGGTGCAGGCATGTAACCCTAGCACTCTGGGAGGCTGACCCATTTAAATGAAGTAGGAAGATTCTATCTCAGGGACCAGCAAGATAACTCAGCGCAGGAAGGGATTGTGCAGAGATAGGCTCAATCTGGCACTACAAGCTCCACTAGCCCAGCTCTACCTCCAGGGCAGGCTGAGCCATGGTGTACAACTGTAATCCCAGTGCTAGGAAGGCTGAAAACAGAAGCACTACAAGTCCTAGGAGACAGCCCCCTAAATTTAAAGTGTTGCAGTTACATCATTAAGCTGAGAGAGGTATTGGGAAGCAGAGATGAAAACCACCCAGTCACAGTGGGCTGACAAGGGGCACTGTAAAAGAGAGAAGGACAATAGGGTTTCTGGGAGACCTGGCTTCAGTCCTCTAGTAGAGCCTAGTTCCTGCTGATGCCAGGATTGCCATTCCAAAGCAATACCCCATGAAGCCTTGGGAGAAAAGCATGTTCACTTCTCTTTTTTCTTTTCTTTTTTTTTTGCTGGAACAAAAAAAGTTTGTGGAATAAACTTCAGACCTCGTGCTTGCCAGGCAGGTGCTTAAGATGCTGAGCTTATTTACTAGGAAAAAGATACATACCCCTCTGATTTCTTGTACTGTTTAGTAGGTACACTAGTAAAACATACTTCCTGAGATGCTAATCAAATAGAGGAACAGATTACTCTTACAGATCAGGAGCTACAAAAGATAGCTTTGGCTCCAGACAGCTCATTTGATACTTCGGTAGGAACTATTTAAGTGTCCTATAATTGGAACTGGGAGAAAACCGGGGAGAAAAAACAAAGACAAAAAATGGCTGCCTTTGTAGCCTCAAAACAGACCCTAAGTCTGATTCTCTGGGTTCCAAAAAGAGCTAAATGACGATGAGGTTCATCTGCTACTGCTGTCAGAAGCCAGGACAGCATAAGAGGGACTACAGTAAGAGGCCCACGAGCCATGCCCTGACGGCTAAGACAGCCACTAGAAGTAAGAGACTGCACTCTGAGGCGGAGGCCCCGGACCTCAGACTCAGCTCCCAGGTGGCCTAGTAACTAAAGGGCCCTGGGCCTGCCTCCTCCCTCTGGACAGACAGTCTCTACCTGTCATCTCATCATAGGAGTCCTGAGTAATCAAGACTATAGAGGGAAAAGAAACCCCGCCTATTGCTGGACATTGGCACAGGGCTCTTTGTCCTTCTCCAGCCCTGAGCTTCCTTCCAGTCATTGTACCTCAATAAAAAGATTTTAAAAGATGTGTTGCTTTAGCGTAACTGAGCTACTGTAATATATTCAGGTTGCTTACTAATCAAGATGATGCTGAGACTGACGTTTTAAAAATGTAATATATTGTTCATGTGCAAGATTTAACAGGTATTTCATTGGTTTAATCTGACTGAATGCTGTGTATTTCATGATAAATACGTAAATTAATCTGGTTGATTTCTGATGTAACTCAGGTATTTCATGCTCAAAATTAATAAAGGTGTGATGTCACTTAACTAAAGTTAAAAAAACTTAAAACTGTCAGACTCCATAAATACAGAGGTCTAAGAGCTAGTAAGTTACTATTGCTAGGTCTCAAAAAAGGTTATAAATATACTTGTTAGCTCAAATGTTCATGATTTGTGCTCCCAATTTCTCAAAAAATTTTTTCTTTCCTAGAAGACACCTTTAGATAGAACCTCTAAAGAATGTATCTGACTGCCAGTTCACAACTACAACCCCTTTAAGCATGACGAAGCCAGAGTGGTCATCGCCCAAATCCTGCACGGCAGTTCGGGTTACTTCTTCAGAGGGGGAAATGTTGCAGGCAGCAGAGTTAGAAATCTTTTTAGGCAGTCAGTCAGGGCCAGGTCCTCGAAAGAAATAATAACAGGAAACAAGATAATCTGAAACTCTGGGGAGGAAAGGGGGCTCGGGGGCTCGGCTGTGAACCAGACCCAAAGGCCAAACAGATGCTAAAAGTAACACCAGAGATTGATATTCTAAATAGTAGCGATCTCCTAAAAAGACCCAAGTGAGTCACTAGCCCAACCCCCAAGGGGAAGAGACCCTGTCCCATATTCATGCCCGCTTACTAGGTGACTCGCTTCCTCATTTGGTCCTGGGCCTAAGCAACTTTACCTGAGCAATAGTGCTTGTAATCCCATTGGTTGATTATAGTTTTGTCCCACCCCACAGCCACCTAAGCGAGACCCCTTCTCTACCTTAGTCCCACATAGTTTGCCCTATAAAAATACTCGGAAAGAGGCAGCTTCCCGGGCAACGCGCTCGGGTCCCCCATCTATCCCTCTCCGACAGAAGTTTTTCTATCCAATAGTTTTTTCCTCAAAAACAAACAAACGAAAATAAGACGCTGAACTATTTCCCCAGCCCAAGCGTGTTCACTTTAGAGATCAGTCCTGTCACTGCTCATCAAGCAGCTTCATAGAATCACCTGGGAAGGGACTGTCATAAGCAGCTGCTCCATCCCCTGCCCCACAACCATCTTCCAGCAACTGGGGCTTGTTCTGTGCTCTAATCTCTAGATTAGGCAGCAAAAGACTTGCAGATTTTAGGAGATGATTTCAGCCCCAAGCAAGTCTGCACACGACAGAAAAATTATGCTTTGGGGAGTATTTCTTTGCTTCCAGGGTTCTCAAAGGGTCTGGCTAGGCCTGAGTCCTCTCTCTCACTAACTCAGCATTTACTGAGAATGTAGAAGTAGGTCACTGCATATACCAACCTCAGCACGTCCCTAACACGTCCCCACACGCATCCCACTTGTCAAATGACACTTTCCAGACAAGATTCTGATGTACCAGATAACTCAAGTGGGAACAACAAAACGAAGCAGTAAAAAGGTTCCAAAACTTAATGAGAATACAATTGCACAACAACCGGTTGATCAGAACCAAGTCGGTACGTGTGTGTGTGATGTGCAGGTTCCGCGGTCCAGCAAGCGGTAGGGCCGAGGGCAGACAGGAGGCACAGGCATGGATACCCACCTGCGGGCGGGCCGCCGCTGGGCACAGCTAGGGGCTGCACGCTGTCCACGGTCTTCCCCACACTGGTCATCGTGACAAGGCGACAAGGCCGGGCCCTGGTGAGTGTAAGGAGTTACCAACGCTGGGCTGCGGGCCGAACGACCCGGCTGACACCGACTCCAGCAGGCGGGGAAAACTTGCTCTGCTCACAGCTGGCCACCCCCCAAGCCGGCCCCTCGCCCAGTGAGATCCCAACTCAGGCACTCACCGCTCTGGTCCGCAATCCTTGTCACTCAGATTCAAAGAATGCTCGGCAGCAACCGCCAAACTACAAGCTAGCGTTGCCGCCTTCGTTTTAAATGGAAACGTCCGGTGGCCGAGCGGAAGGGGCGTGGCTTCCTCCCTGTAGGCGGCCCTGTTGTACGGAAGTCTCTGTCCCGCTCGGTGGCCCGGGAGCCGCCATGCTATACGGAAGACTTGAGTGGCGGCTCGGAGTCTGGGGAGAGAGGGGCAGCTGTGGCCAGCCTGAACGCAGTTAGTGAGCAGCAGGGTCACACCCAGACCTGGGGTCTCAGGCGTGGCCACGTGTAGTGTCTGTGTTATAATCCTCTTTGTTTGGTCTGTGATTGTTACAGCTACTGCCTTGTGCCCAGGTTAGTTTTTTCTTTATTAGTATATGTTTGTGATACATCATTTCATTCGTCTTGGGAATTTGGTACGTATGCATAGTTTTTTGGTGTGTGTGCGTGCGTGCGTGCGTGCGTGCGTGCGTGTGTGTGTGTGTGTGTGTGTGTGTGTGTGTGTGTGAGGAATGGAACTTGGCTCCCTGCACTTGCCAGGCAGGTATTTAAGCTTCTAAGCTATATCCCCAGCTCTTTCTGGTGATTTTTTTTTTTTTTTTTTTTTTTTTTTTTTGAGTTGAGTCTCCCTATATCGTTCAGGCTGGCCTTGAACTCACAGTGATCCTCCTGCCGCAACCTCTGTGGAATTACAGATGTACATCGCTATGCTGGTTTACATATCAAATTTTAATCATTTTAACTTTCCCTTCCTGTCCCCATCTGCCCAGATTATTTGGATGAAAAACACATTTACAAGATGGAGAGTGGCAGAGCTGGTTTGAAGAAGGCCTATAGGTTGAACTAAGGTAACTAACATGCTTGTCCTGATTTAGGGAAAGATTCAAGACTATCCTACAACATAGGACAGAGTTCTCCATCATTTAACCCACTCATGTATTCATTTCTTCCATGAAATATTTACTGAGGACCCGATAGAAACTTCTAGTGGTGGATGTGGTTGAGAAGGAGCTAATATCAGGAGTGACCTTGGCTCTGGCCTCCTAGAATTTATAGTCCAGGAAATAGTAAACCACTATACTAATATATGTTTACCAATTATGGTAAAACTGAAAGAAAAGTACAAGTGCATACCTGTAATCACAGCTATTTGGAGGCTGAGACAGGAGGCTCTCAGCCAGATTAGAAGTATTAGAGACAGCAAAATGAGTTTTTGTTTTTTTTTTAGTAAGGGTGTACAGTTTCACTACATAGATTGGACTCATAGTGATCTGCCTACCTGTGTTCAGCCTCCCAAGAGCTGGGATTACAGGCATTTGCCACCATGCCCAGTCACAATCACCTTCTCAGCACACCCTGGGAGCAGGGCCAGCACCACAACAAACCCTGGCCACTGGCCATTGCTTCTGCCTAAGCAGGCGTTTTAATTCACTGAACTATTTGTCTTACCTTGAGGGAAAAAAAAATTGACAGGCAAGGATTAGGCCTCCAGGGAGTGAATGCAGGGGCTAAAACATCAAAATTGTGGCTGGAGGGCTGGGGAGATGGCTCAGTGGAATAAGTGCTTCCCTGGCAAGCTCAAGGGCCTGAGTTCAATCCCTGGTTCCACCAAAAAAACCAAACCAAAACAAAACAAAAAACCCAAAATTGTGGCTGGAGGCAATTTTTTTTTTTTTTAATGGAACCAGGGATTAAACTCAGGCATTTGCCAGGGAAGTGCTTATTCCACTGAGCATCTCCCTGGCCCCTGGAGGCAAATTTGAGGAGGGTGGGTATTCAAGATGGAGATGCCACAGTCAGGCCTATGGTCCTCCCTAGAGACAAACAGTAGCCTGGGGTTGTACTGCAATTAGTACCACCTGGATCAGTGGGCTTATCCAGGCATCAGGCATGGGGATATGGGGAGGGACTGAAGCTGGAGCAAGGCCAGTCTGCAGAATGAAGAGCACAGAGGTGAGCCACATGGACAAGCCACTCAGGTCCAAATTGCTAAGGGTTTCTGTTTTTTGTTTTTTTTTTGCAGAACTGGGGATTGAACTCAGGCCCTTGCACTTGCCAGGGGAAGCGCTTATTCCACTGAGCCATCTCCCCGGCCCCTTTTTTTTTTTTTTTTTTGCTAAGGGTTTCTAAGCAAAGGGTTATCACATAACATCAACTGGTGGGGCCTGGGAGATGACTCAGTGGAATAAACGCTCCCCTGGCAAGCTCAAGGGCTTGAGTTCAATTCCTGGTTCCACCAAAAAAAAAAGTATATAACATCAACTGCTCAGTGTTATAAATAAATGTGCTGGCAGTTGAGCAGGTTCTTTCCTCCCATCTAGAGAGAGGGCTCCACTAGCCTCGGCTTCCTATGTTCTTGTGGAGGACCACTTGGGTGACTGTCCTTTAGAGGATCAATTGTCTCTATGTTGGCTGAGCCTGACTCTATTTCCATGTATTCATATATACAGAGCTGGCTAGGACATTTCCTTATCCCTTTAATTGGCTTTGAGTACTGCATATTATCCAGCTGAGGTGCTGGATAGTTTTTGAAGACAGCAGGTGTGTTTCCCCAGAATGCCCACCCGTCATTCCCTGTGTGAGCGGGACGAGACAGGATGAAAAACCAATGCTCTACACTGGGCTGTGACCCAAAGTATTAGATACTCTTTCAGTTGTGTAATGCAGATTTTCTTTCTGCATGTCCTCCTCTCTGCACATGGCAGAGGTGAATGCAATGCAGGCCTCCTACCTAGTGCAGCTCATGGTACTCAGCTACTTTCAGCCATGCTCACAGTCTCTCATGCTCAAGCCTTTCTTTCTTTCTTTCTTTCTTTCTTTCTTTCTTTCTTTCTTTCTTTCTTTCTTTCTTTCTTTCTGCACTGGGACTTGAACTCATGACCTTGTGCTTGTGCTATTGAGTTAAATCTCTGGCCAAGCTACTCTTTTTTTTTTGTCTTTTTTGAGACAGGGTCTCACTGTGCAGTTCAGGCTGGCCTTAAGCTCACTTTGTAGCTCAGGCTGGTCTCAAACTCACAACAATCCTCCTGCCTCAGCCTCCCTAGTGCTGGGATTACAGGCATGCGCCACCATGCCCGGCTACTCTTTTCTTCACAACTTGTATTCAGCATTGGGTCAAGGCCTTTGTTACAGTTAGCCATCATCATGAGTGGACTGAGGACCCCTTGGCTCCCCACAATTCCAAATATGCTTTAGTGTCTTTGTTCTCACCATGGCTTGCACTGCTTATGGTAGATTGAAATTAACTCCCTAGAATTCCAATAGGTTATCCATGGAATTACAGATATATGCTTCTTGAACTGAGACAAGGACAAGGAAAGGCTCTCTAATTCTGACTCTTTTCTTTTTTTTTCACTGAACCAGGGATTGAACTCAGGCCTTTGCACTTGCCAGGGAAGCGCTTATTCTACTGAGTCATCTCCCTGGCCCCCAATCTGACTCTTTTCTTTATATCTCCATCCTTCCACTGTCTCTCCACCCCCCTTCAATTTTGAGAACTGTGCTGGATACAGCCTTCAAGTGCATGGGTGGGTGAGCAGAATACCCTGACCCCCACTGCTGTCCTTTCCTTGCATGCTTTTGTGCTTGCTTGCTTTATTCTCCTTCTCCTCCTTCTCCTCTCCTTTCTTTTTCTGTTGTGTTGTCTCACTGTGTAGTTCAGGCTGGCCTCAAACTCAGGCCAATCTTGCAATTCTGAGGAGCACTCAGCCTCCTGAGTGTTGGGATTACAGCCCTAGGTTTGGTACCACACTTTGCTGCCTTTCCTCTTTCTATTTTATTTTATTTTATTTTTTTGTCTTTTTGAGACAGGGTCTCACTATGCAGTTCAGGCTGGCCTTAAGCTCACTTTGTAGCTCAGGCTGGTCTCGAACTCACAATAATCCTCCTTCCTCAGCCTCCCGAGTGCTGGGATTACAGGCATGCGCCACCATGCCTGGCTCCTCTTTCTATTTTAGAAGTTATAGATGAACTAAGGTTAATGATGCTCGCCATGTACCCTTGCTATGTGCTTTGCTTCTCTGTGGGGGTCAATATTAGCTATGCATCTATTAATCCTGCAAGTAGTTTGTCCTGTAGCTACCCATGTTGTACACACATTGTGATTTTTACTGCATAAAATACCCTTGGACAAAGCCTCAGTGGCAAGAACCTTCCTGTCTCTCAAGTGCTTTCTCTCAATAAACCTTTCCTGCTCTTAACCTCCTTTGTCCTGTTGTCCATTCTGTGGTATTGGCACATCTGACATAGATGGAAACAGGAGGGAGAGGAACACGGAGATGCCAAAGATCATCCCCAACCTCCAGTAATTTTATGGTTAAACACTAATTTGTGTTGGGTGGGTGGACAAATTAACATGCTATGTGTGCTTGAAATACCTCTGAGACATTTCAGTGGTTCCCTCAAGGAGGCAATTGGAAATACAGGCCCGAGCCTGGAGAGTCTGGGTCCAAGATGTACAGTCAGCCCTTCTTTTCCTTGGTTCTACATATGTGCATTCAGCCAAACAGACTGAAAATATTTGGGAAAACTTTGGTGTGTGTGTTGAACATGTACAGACTTTTTTCTTGTGTTATTCCCTAAACAGTCCAGTGTAAGAATGTTTTGTATAGCATGTACTTTGTATTCAGTATTCTAATCTAAAATAGCCTGAACTTACGTGGGAGGACTTCTATATTTATACCCAAATAATGTGTCGTTTTATGTCAGGGATGTGAGGTTTTGTTGTCCTGGAGGGACGGGTCCTGGAACCCATGTGCCTGCTAAATAAACCCAAGGGACAGTTGTGGTCTTGAATTATCAGTACATGGATGTATTTTTTTCAATGGATATATTTAAAGCCATGATTCCTGAGATTTTCCCAGAAAGGTACAGAGAGAGCCTTAGGCCAAGGACAGGAACCCCGGCACTGAGAAGTTGTGAAGATAAGAAGGTGCCTTCCAAGAAACCTGTTAAGGAGCTGGCAGCAAGGTGACTGTTAAGGAGCAGGATAATTTCCTGGAATCAGGGAGGAGTGAGTGGTAAACCTGTGCAGGAGAGAATACGCACTATGGAAAATAACTGGAAGATAAGAACTGAAAGGGACCCATACTTAGGAACTCGTTCCATTCTTGGAGAACGTTCGTAAGCCAGATTCCTCAGTAAGTCTGACAAAGTGAGTCTTATATACCTTTGGTACAAATATACAACGTAAAGCATAAAAGACCACAGCACCATTGTAAATAAACTAGTTTTGCTATTTTAAGGTACAGCTACCTTATGATCAGTATATAGGGGATTTCAGGGAGCGAATGACTAGGAGAGACTGCAGGAGGAGGTAGGTGGGAGCTGGTGGAGCTGAAGGACCATCAGCGTTTGGAGATGTGGGCAAGAGCCCAGTCCTGATGCTGGCGACAAGGGCTTTTTGATGGATTCAGTTCTGCTTACTTTCCTGAAAAAATGATGTCTGGCCTGACTTGTACCTCTTTTTTTTTCCATCATAGATGACTCTAGTATTATTTGATATTCTGAACAGCTGCTGCAACTTTTGTGTATCGTCCCACACTGGGGTCCTGTGCCTCAAAAACTATCAGTGCCTCGGGCTGCCGAGATAGCTCAGTGGACTAAGCGTCTGCTTAGGCAAGCTTGAGGGTCCTGGTTTGATCCCCCGCCCTGCCTGGGGGCACTCTGAGCCAGCCCTGAGACTGGATGTGGTGGTGGGAAGTCTGTTGCTGGGAAGTCTGTTAAAACAGGGTCTGTGTAGTGAGACCCTGTACCAAATACACTAAACAAGCAAACAAAGACTGCCCGGGCCTCTTCAAGTAAAGAGGATTCTCTGTCATTTCTTGTGTTATGAATCTCCTAGATTCTTTACCATCCTTTCAGCTTGGTTCAGTCTCCATTGTTTTCACTTTTGTTTCTGTGGTTATTGCTGAGCGCTTACTAGCCATCCCCTCACAGCAACGCTGCTCGTCCTTTTGCTTCCACAAATTCTGGGCTCTGACTGAACGCTGCTCTACATTGTCCATTTTCACACTGCACAGTACGCACACAGCATTGTGACTATGACAAGGCCTGGCAGACACGTGAGCTACTTCTGAGATCTGTTCCCATCCACACATGATTGTACAGGGAGGTCCCTTTGTATCTGTGACAGTTGGCTACCTGAAAGTTCGTAAGTCAAAGATTTACTGTAATTTCGCAACAAAGAAGTCATTGGTGAGTCTGGCAGAGTAATCCTAGTGGAGACTGGAGTGGAAAGCTCATTGGAAGAAGTTAAAGAAAGAACATGAGGGAAAGCAGATGGCAGAAGCAAACCCCAGAGAGGCTGTGATTGGAACAGATTAACGGGGTGGCAGCTGGAAAGGGACTGTGGGTGAAACTGGGACTGTAACTCAGTAGTAGAGCATTTGTTCCCCAAAGCCCGGGGTTCAACCCAGCACTGAAAAAAAATTAGGAAGGTATTAAGAAAGATGAGTGTCCCGTCCAGCAGGTCAGTCAACGCAGGTCACCTAGGGGAGGAGAGGGGACTGACGAAGACAAAGAACAGGTGCGCGAGAAATGGAGACAAGACAGGATTCTGATCAAGTCTCGTTTATTCAAGGAAGCGATACAGCTTATATAGCAGAGGGAAGGGAAGTCAACGTCACTAATGACGTAGGTATATTAGGGTAATGCTATAGGCTAACAA
>PVKA01031043.1:9214-26789 GCA_004027165.1 Ctenomys sociabilis
CTCTCTCCCCAGTGAGCACGGTAATTTTATAAAGTATTCTCTTATCTGAAGAGAAATTCTTTTTTTTTTTTTTTTTTTTTTTAACAAGAAACAGCTTTATTACATGAGTTAAACCAGGAGGGAAGGTTCCTATGCCTTTCCAAGCCTCAATTCTCCTCAGCTAGAACTCCAGATCTTTGCCCTCAAGCACACAGCCATCTGCTTGGCCACACAGGAAGCCTGCCCTGCTAGAGCTGCTCTTCCGGAAGACTGCTGATTTGGGCGTTTTTTCCTTTCATCGTACTTCTTTTGAATTTTTTTTCATCATTGTTTGTTTAAGATCTCAGGAGTCAGCTTGGCCCCCTTTTATTGGTCCAGGGGCAGTGCATAGTGGGATTCGTACCACTGCTGGTAGGGCATGCTGTCCATGAGCTCAATTCAGTTCTTCTGGTGCGGAACAGCTCGTTATTGTAAACATCAAAGAACCTTGTTTTTCGAGTACCACACACAGAGCCCCAGGAGACGTTTCCCACATCTAGCTGCAGGTGTCGGTACTTCTTGTGGCCTCCTCAAACTCTGCGGGCACTAATGCCACTGTTGGCAGCAGGGTGCCCTAACTCATACTTCCACTTCTTGTGATAGGGCTTTCTCTTGCCCCCGGTCTTGCAGTGCTTGTGCCAGTTGGCTCAAGAGAAACCCTTTGCCCGGCACTAACTGGAAAGAGGAAATGTGCCTCTGAAGAGAAATTTTTTTTTTTTTTTTTTTTTTTTTTTTTTTTGCAGAACCTAGGATTGAACTCAGGCCCTTGTGCATGCCAGACAAGCGCTTATTCCATTGAGTCATCTTCCTGGACATGTTTGTTGTTGTTTGTTTCTTTGTTGTCTTTTTCTTTAGGCCAGGGTTTATAGGGTCTCACTACATAGATCGGACTTGTAGTGATCCTCCTGTTTTCAGCCTCCCAAGTGCTGGGATGATAGGCGCATGCCACCACGCCGTCTCAATTGCCACCTCAGCTCGCCCCAGGGGCGGGGCCACATCACGCAGGGGATAGAACCCCTTAAATGTTTTGTTTTGTTTTGTTTTTTTGTATTGTAGAGCAAGGTCTACAGGGTGTTCAGGATCTTGCTACTAGATCGTATTCTTAGTGATCCACCTGTTTACAGCCTCCCAAGAGCTGAGATTACAGGTGCACGCCGCCATGCCCAGTCTTAAATATATATATATATATATAATTTTTTTTTTTTTTTTTTTTCCTGGAACCGGGGATTGAACTCAGGCCCTTGCGCTTGCCAGGGAAGCACTTACTCCACTGAGCCATCTTCCTGGCCCTTAAATGTGTTTTTGACTGCAGTTTTTCCCCCTAAAATATTCATTATATGCACATGGTATAGGGATATACCTGTACTTCTGATTGTAATAATTGTTTTTTCATTTTCACTGATAATAAGATAAACACTGGTGCTTAAAAAGCAGCCTTTTAGAATTCTCACTGTATGTGCTGACCTTGAGATAAAAAATGTTTGAGAGTTATAATTTGTGTTCTGATTATGTTTCATGTAGCTTCATTGTGTTGGGATAGTTTCAGTGAATATTGAAACTAGGAGATACACTATGACCTTTTCCAGTTTATCGTGGCTTTGGGAACATAGCGTCCTTGTTACTGTTTTCAAGTTTTATATCATGGTTCTTTCATTATTCATACATAGAGGTCTTTATCTTTAATTTATGTCCCTTTGCTTCTTTCAGTCTGTCTTGCCTGTATGTCCTATGGTAATGCTTGGATTTTTGTTTCATGTGACAGAATAGTGGAGACAGTGAATATCCTTGAGTTTTTATTTTGAAGTAATTCATGTACTGTATCTCCATTCATCATAACATTTGCTAGTTTCATTTTATTATATATATTTATTTTTATTTATTTATTTTGCGATACTGGGGATTGAACTCAGGACCCTGCACTTGCCAGACAAGTGCTTATTCTACTGAGCTATCTCCCCACCCAAAAGTTAAGAAGGATTTTTTTTTCGGGGGAGGTGCTGGCTCAGGATGCCTTAAGGCAGGTCAGGTAAGGTATGAGAATCTGGGGATTGAACCTCAGAATCCTGAGCCTGACTGCCTTTGCTTAAGCAAAGTATTGCTAGTTTTAGAAAACATGTATTTAGCCCCAGTTCCACCAAAAAGAAAAGAATACATGTATTTTTATCAAGTTGTTAAACACATTATGGTGATTTTCTTCATTCAAAGGCTTTAAGAAATAAAAAAAAAGTTGAGTTTAGAAAATATGTCAAGATTCAAATAATCACATCAGTTCTTTCTTTGGTACTTTATTGTGATGAGTTTTACCATAGCTTTGTGGTAGTCATTCTTTGATCAGGTAAACAGACACAATTTCATTATCATATAGCTACTTTTTTCCTGTATGTAGGACTTAGATTGAACTTTCATCATTGCAGGGTAAGGAGCCATGTTTCCATTATGCTATGTGCAAAGATTAAAAACTATTTTCTAATATACTCTTCTGTTTTACTAATTAATATTTCTAGCAGATTTGAAAATTTGCATACATATGTTTAGCATCTTTTTTTTTTTTCTTCTTTTTCCTTTTTTGTACTAGGAATTAAACTCAGGACCTTGTGCTTGCCAGGCAGTTGCTTGTGCCACTGAGCTATATCCCCAGTCCTGCATACATATGTGTAATAGGCCCACATTTGCCTTTTCTTATAAAGATTGCATTGTCTGGGGCTGGGGAGTTGGCTCAGTAGAATAAGCACTTCTCTGGCAAGCGCAAGGGCCTGAGTTCGATGCCTGGTTCCACCAAAAAAAGAAAAAGATTGCATTGGCCTAGTGGTATAAGCTGCAGAGATTTCTTTTTCCTTTTTCGATTACAAACATTTGGTACCATGCCCAACTGAATATATCACATTTATTATGTTCATATTTGTATATATTTTATAATCATCCTGAGAAATAGGTACATTTGCAGATGTCATCTTGATCAGTGTCTGAACAGTTTCAGTGAGTCGCTGGAAAACCCACGGGGAGATGACTTTATGAACGAAAGGAGTTTTTTGTTTTTGTGTTTTTTTGGTCATTTTAGTTGCTTGCCAATTTACCATATTCTGGGCCAGGGAGATGGCTCAGTTAGAATAAGGGCTTGCCTGGCAAATGCAAGGACCTGAGTTCAATCCCCAGTCCCACAAAAAATTAAATAAATAAAAAATAAGTAAATGAAGAAAAGACACAAGTGATAAACTGTAACCAACAGCTCATACACATAAAACATTTATACTGTCTCTCAAGTAAATATTTTTTTTTAAAAAGGGTAATAAATGAAAACAAGAGATAAGAAAAAAATTTACTGTATTCTCCATTATCTGCCTCTTCTTTTGTCAAATTTAGAATTTTATACATTTCTGAGAATTTTTCCACTATCTATAATGCATTAAGTGATGATTATGTTCTACTTTATATTTCTTAGGAGAATATGTCCTGTTTTACAAAGATGAGATGGTTTACATCTAAACTGCTGTCATTCAGGGGCTAATTAAGGGTGATCAAGAGTTGATGGCCAGGTTGTGTCTCATAGTGAGACCCTTTCTCAGACACTAATACATTCATTATCCTTACTTTTTTTTTTTTGGTGGAACCAAGGATTGAATTCAAGCCCTTGTGCTTGCGGGGCAAGCGCTATTCTTTTATTCTACTGAGCCATCTCCCTGGCCCCTGTCCTTACATTTTAATTTAATTTTATTTTGTATTTTAGTACAGTGTCTACAGGGTCTCACTAAGTAGATCCAACTAATAGTGATCTACCTGTGTTCAGCTTCCCAAAAGCTGGAACTACAGGTGTGCGCCACCAAGCACAGTCTCATTGGCCATCTCAGCATGTGCTGGGGGCGGGGCTGGCATAGGATGCCACACCAGGGATCGAAGCCCAGCTTCTGTGTCTGCCTAAGCAGGTTCTTAATCTGCTGAGCTATTTGGCCGGTCCTTTTCTTATTTTAGTGTGTGTGTGTGTGTGTGTGTGTGTGTGTATTTTTGCTTGTTTATTGAGGCAAGCTCTCGCTATGGATTCCAGGCTAGAAAACTCCTGCCTCTGCCTCCCAAGTTCTGGGATTAAAGGTGTGTGCCACTACACCTGGCTGATTTTCCAATATATTTACTCCTGTTTCATAAATTATTCATTGTATTTTTAATACAACAGACATTTATTTAAGGTACAGTATCTGCAGACCAGATAATTTTTGAACTGTATGTTTCAGGGTTAACCAAATTCATAAAAATATTTTGAAGACAGTTGCATCCACAGACTTCAACTATGTGATAACTTCTTTACCCATTCTTCTTTTTCTTTTCTTTCCCGAATAACCACTTTGAAATATGGCTCAAGATAGAATTTATCCTCTTCATATTTTTGTCCCCTGCTCTTTAGGCAAGATCTGATGCTTCATGCTCAGGTCCAGGGCAAAACATCCTGTCATTATAAAGGTTTTCTGGAAGCCTTCTTCTGACTTCTTTTACATCTTCAGCATATATTGTATCATCTGGCGTGCCCTGCAACATTGTAACACCACTTCCAAATACCTTCAAGCCACCAGCTTGATACTATAACAGCTGGGCAGCCCACCATTTTTTTTTTTTTTTTTCAGTACTGACTTGTGCTTGCTAGGGAAGCATTTATTCCACTGAGACATCTCCCTAAGCCACTGAGCCATCTGCCTCAGCCCACCATGTTGACCCTAGAGCTATTCATTGTATTTGTTTATATTTCTTAAATGTTCTATATGTAACTAAAAGTATTTTCCTACAAACATTGGCATTACATGCTAAAATCATTACTTAATTCTGTGTGATTCTGAATTTATTTCATGAGTTTATTGAAACTGTTTGCTTGAAATATATTTTGCAGGTAGGTATGGTGACTCATGCTTGAAATCCTAGCACTTTGGAAAAAGATGCAGGAGGACCAGTACAAGTTAGGAGCCAGCCTAGGATACTGTTTCAGTGACACTTCTCTCATTGCTGGGACAAATACCAGACACCCAAAATGAAGGAAGGAGAGGCCTGCCTATTAGCTCAGTTGTTTAAGTGCCTGCTTAAGCAAAGCAGTCAGGCTCAAAATTCAGTGGTTTGATCCCTAGATCTTCATGCCTTACCAGATCTGCCCTTAAGGTATCCTGAGCCGGCCCCTCCCCCAAAAAAATTCCTTCAAAATAAAATAAGGAAATGTTTATTTAGCTCACAGTTAATGGAGGCTTCAGCCCATACTCAGCTGGCTCCAAGGCAGACTGCCATATAGCAAAGAGCAAGAGCAAAATGGAGAAGTGGCAACAGAGAGGAAGTCTGTCTGTCTCTCTTGTGTTATATTTAGGCTGTCCACCTCAGACTGGGTGTAGCACTCACACCCGTAATTCCACCAGGACTCAGACCCATAATCCCAGCTGTGGATCACCCATAATCCCAGTGGATCATGAATTAATCACAAACTAGAAGTCCCCACCACATAACTGCATGAGGCTTTGGGGGGACACCTAGACATAAACCATAACAGATACCTAGTAAGTTCAGAGTCAGCTTGAAGTACATGAGGAGCCTCCACTTAAATAATGAAAAATATCAAAGGAAGGGGTATAGAAAGGAGGGTTCATGATGTGTGTGTATGGTCAGTACAATTGGGATACGTGCGCCGTGCTTCTACATAATTCTATGAGAGGCAAGATTTGAGCTGATGATGGTTGGACAGGATATTATGTCGGCTTCTAGTGCTATGGTCATCCACTAGGAAAATAACAAGGTAGAAAGTATTAATTATTGAATCTTTGATATAATTCAGGTATAAAAAATAAGATATGTAAACAGCTATACTCTCACTAATAAGAGACATCTGCTATAATAATATCTGTAAGCCGGGCGTGGTGGCGCATGCCTGTAATCCCAGCACTAGGGAGGCTGAGGCAGGAGGATTGTTGTGAGTTCGAGACCAGCCTGAGCTACAAAGTGAGCTTAAGGCCAGCCTGAACTGCACAGTGAGACCCTGTCTCAAAAAAGACAAAAAAAAAAAAAATAATAATAATAATATCTGTAAGTATAATATCAGGTATGCACCTTGTATGATACCAAAACATTATGAAAACAGTTTGCAATGTATTAATTTATCGAATCCGTCCTGTTAAGGTGTCTTAAAACTGTCTCATTGATATTTGTACTTCAATAAAATGAAAAATAAATTTAAAAAATAAATAATGAAAAATAGGGCCGGGGAGATGGTTTAGTGAAATAAGCGCTTCCCTGGCAAGTGCAAGGGCCTGAGTTCAATCCCTAGTTCCACAAAAATAAATAAAGAAAAATGTATTTTTTAATACCACAAACACTTGTGACTTAATAATTAGTGTAGTGGTAAACTGCATGCTTGATGTGACTGAGGTCCATAGTCTATCCCTCCAGTGAGAAATGAAAACAGATTGGAATTATGAAGCTATTTCTTCCATTACTTGTAGTACATTTCTATTACAGTCTACATAACAATTTTGCTTCGTAATTGAGAAAAAATTTCTCATGTCCTAAGAGAATTTTTGGTAAATGTCTAGGGTTTTTTTGAAAAAGTTATTTTGTACACAGTATATATATATACCTAATACTATTTGTCAGAGTATTTCTTAATGCATTAGAATTAATAGTTTTTAATTGAATTTTTGGCATCATAACTTTGCTACCAGATTCATCTAATAGGCATGTTGATTTCTATCTGGGAGAAGATGTGCTGTTTAGTACTTGAATTTCAGGGAAATTTTGTGAGATACTACAATTCCCTGTTCCATACCAATACAATCTCCTGCTACATTGCCTGTTCTAACTTTATGAGTCCCACCAGGCCTTTAACACCGTTTACCTCGGAAGGTGAGTTTATTTGTTTGTTTTTTTGGTGGAACTGGGGATTGAACTCAGGCCCTTGCACTTGCCAGGGAAGTGCTTATTCCACTGAGCCATCTTCCCAGTCCTCTAACTTTAAATTGTGATTCCCTTACTTACTTTAGTTTGCAAGAAGCTGAGTTTACAAGTGCATAGCATTGCTCTCATGTCTGTTCATTTCAATAGGAAATAAGAAAGCTGGGTTGGATGCTGAATATACAGACTAAAAATAAATCCAAACATTGAATTAGTTAATGAAAACATGAATATTCTCAGAAGACACATTATATTCAATATCCAAATCAAGTAGGTGTTTTCTAGGACATGCTTGTTATGAGAACTATATCTTTTTTTTTTTTTTTTTTTAATGTGTTTGGTACAGGGTCTCACTACACAGCTCAGACTTGTAATCCTCCTATTTTTAGCCTACCCAGCGCTGGGATTGTAGGCATGCACCAACACACCCAGAAACAAGGGCCAGCTCAAGCGCTCCCAGGGTGGGGACAGCATAGCATGTGGTGCCTGGGTCACCCCAGTTCCTGCACTTGCCTAAGCAGGTGCTTAGTCCAGAGCTATCTTGCCAGCAAGAGAAGTACTATATCTAATCAACCATGCCTGTTTGCAGTGCTACCAATGCATGCCCTTTCTTAGTCCATGTCAACAAATCACAGTCAACTTTGGGTTAAGAACTTAATTTGTTAGTCTCTGAGCTTTCACACAGTGCATAACTGGATAGGTTAGAGAATGACCGTGTAACACCTAGCAAGGTGGTCAATAGCATAGAGTTATTAAATCGCTATTCATTCTGTGTCACCACTTAAGTTTCACCATTTTGCCATTCTGTTTTTGATCTCAGCATATACAGCAGCGATGCTTGTTGGAAAATCTTGAACCTTGTTGTCAGGTGATTCTTTTTGGCTTCTTGGTTTTCCCTGACAGCTCCAGGCAGCTGCCTTCCTGCTGTACTTTTGATGAGCCTATTGATACTGCAGGGAATCTGTTATCTGGGCACTGTGTGGAGTGAGAACAGATTACATACCTCCATGTACCTCTTCTTTCTGCTTTTCCCATCTCTGAAGTTGTGCTGTGTCATCATGAGTGGTGCTTCTACCTTATTGCTTCTGTGTCCTCGGCTCACCTGATCCTCTTTACCCTTTGCCATGTTCGTATCTCTCTCATTGTTATTGGGTACGACCACTGTCTGTCTGTTTTCCTGAATATGTGTTACAGTGTGCTTGTTAGGTTCTGTGACAGTATCTAGCTTGTGGCTTTGTCCTGGAATGTGTTCATTCTTTTATGGCAATCATGATGGCAATACTAGATTTTTATGTTGTCTTGTTTGAGTCTAATGTTATCCAAAGTTTCCCTCATGAGTGGTCCCTGTGCAGAGAAGAAATACTATTCATCATGATATTTACTCCTCATTGTTATCTCCTACATGTTTACTTTGTCTCCCGTTTTGAGAGCCTCCTGTGCTGAGGGCTAGCAGATTGCCTTCTCTGTGGGTATAATTTACCTTGCTCTTTAGCAAGTTTTCTACCATCTCCTTTGTCAGTTATTTATAGAGGTATCTTCCTGGCCCCTCTTGCTGTACTTTTGAACTGGGGTATAGTAAGCAGATCCACTTTGGCCTCCAGGATTCTCCTTGCTTTTCTACCTGTTTGTCTTTTCTACTTATCGTTCTTCCTACCTACCATATTCTGTTTTTTCATTTATTTCTTTTTTTCATTCCTTTTTGTTTCCTTTCTGTGCCTTCCCTATTTTATTGCTTTTGCTAATGTTATTCCTCCTTGCTTCCATTTATTGCTTTCATGCCCCTTCTTTTTTCATTTGTCTTTTTTTAAAGTCTCTCCTTTCCTGCCTTTCTTCCTTCATTCATCATTGGTAGTTGTACTGCATAGTTCCCCAAATTCTTTGTATTTTTCTTTAATGTATTTAGTACAGGGTTTACAGGGTGTCATTACACAGATTGGACTCAGTAATCGTCCTATTTTCAGCCTCCCAAGTGCTGGAATTACAGGTGTACGCCACCACATCCAGCCTCAGTCAGTCATCATCTTAGCATACCCCGGACATGGGGCCTGCACCGTAGGCCAGGGATTGAACCCCAGTCCCTGCATCTGCCTAAGCAAGTGATTTAATTCACTGAGCTATATGGCTGGTCCTTTGTATACTTATTAAGTAGAAATTTTCTTTTATGCCATCCCTACTAAAATAGTTATTATTTGTCTCATTCACTTCAAAATACATAGTCAACAACCTAGTTTACTTAGAATATTTTATTTCATTCCTCAAGGAAACCTGGTTCCTTATTTCTCCTACTTTGTGAACTGCTAACCTGCTGTGTACTCTATATATTTTAATATTCTGTCCATTTGGTACAAATGGATAAGTCAACACTTTGTCGTTTTTTGCATGACATTTACAAGATGGATTTATAGTACAACCTTTATCAGAAAATTATTTGTTTTTAATAAATGAATAAAATAGAAAGCTTATACATTTTGTTACTCATCAATTAATGGACATTTCAGTTGTTTCTAGTTTTAGCTTTTATGAACATAAAAGCTGTAAATATCATTGTAAAGTATATTTTAACCTGCTAACTGTGGTGCCAAGTGAATATTTTGGGTCAGCAAAAAATAGAGTGCAGCATGCAAATGAAGTGTAAAAGCTTTGACCTTGAAACAAAAAAGCTCCAGAGAAGGGAGCATGAAAATGGGTTACAGAAGAAGCTCTAGGCCTTTGATGCAGTGGACTCAGTACTGCCCATGTTCTGATCTTCTAATGTGGAAACACCAGTGTGAGGCAGTGGAGGGGAGCCCAGACAAGAGTGGCTTGAGGGGGTCTCATGATTCTGTGAGACAAAGCAAGTAGCTTTTCTTTCTTTGAAGTCTGAACCTTTTTTTTTTTTTTTTTTTTTTTTTTTTTTTTTGTATTTTAGGAAAGGATCTATAGGGTGTTCAGGGTCTCACTACTAGATCAGACTCATGATTTTCCTATTTGTAGCCTCCCAAGAGCTGGGATTACAGGCTCCTGCCACCAGACCCAGTCTCAATTGCAATCTCAATTGCCATTTTGCCGTGGAGGCCAGGCTGTCATGGCAGGCCTGGGGATCAGGCTGGCCTCTGTGCCTGCTTGCAGGCGCTTTCATTCACTAAGCTGTTTGGCTGGCCCTTATGCCTAAAAAGAGAAATAGAGTGTTGTTTCAAAGATAAACAACTTTTTGTTAGCATGTGTTTGATTACATATAATGTTGTAAGTATCTATTGGTCTCATTGTGATCAGTGCTGTCCAGGGAGAAAGAGCATTAGGAATGAGAAAAGATAGGCTAGAAGTCAAAAGCTAGACAGGGTGGTCCCTAGTCTGCCTGATAGGCAAGACTAACACAACCCCACAATAAAGCCCACTTTTATTTATACCTTTGCAAAGTTAGTAACATGTGACACAAGGTACCTAGGGACTAATAGCTGACCTCAATCAGACAGGATATTTATCTCAGAACTGAGAGAGCTTGTTTGCTTTAGGCACTGAACCCTAGTCCTGCCTACACATAGCTTCTACCTGCTCCCAGCATATCCCTCTTTTCTGTTTTATTTTTGCAGAGATGGGTGTTCCATTGCAGTTAAGAGAAGCTGTATTTTGAGAAGTCTTTAAAGGACCTTTTCATACCTGATGCCAGTACAAAGATTGTAGGTACATGAATTCAGCAATATAACCCTATATAATGCAGTAGTCCACAATAGTAGTAACTTATCAGCACAGCTGGTAATTGTTCAGAATTTTGTTGACTTGAGCCTTTTACAGCTTAGCATATTACCCTGGAACTACTTTTTATGCTTTGTGGTTACACTTTTCTGCTGGGTGGTCAAGGCTAAGTTAAAGCAAAACCAATATAAATACAAATGTAACTTACTATTTGACAATGTCAGTCAAATCCCCTCAGGATTTATCTTGGAACCATATTGTACAGCACCTTGTAGATGTTATGTCAGTGTCAGCCATCTGGATGAGTCACAGCTGTTGCTTGACCAATTTGCTCTTTGTGAAAGCCTGAGATGTTTTTTCTTTCTAGGTGACTCTCCTTAGGCACATTATACATCATTGACTGCTTTCCTTTGTGGCCCCATAATCTCCTTGAGCAGAAAATTTGGGTACACAACTGAGTTATAGGATATCACATCAGAGGTTGTTATGTCCTGAGTCCTCAATGACCTTGAAGGGCTAGGGCCAAAATATAAGCTATCCTTTTAGTCCATCTATCTCTCTAAATTTTGGTCTGCAAACTTCAGTTGTTAAACATCCAAAAGAGAAGCTTAATAACATTATTACCCTGTAACAGAGGCCATTAAGCTTAGCATTACTATCTATCTAAATGTCAAACACCTTAGACATAAAATGGAACTGTTATGCTCTTTCTCTCTCTATTTTTTTTGTATTTTAGGGAAGAGTCTGCAGGGTATTCAGGGTCTCACTACTAGATTGAACTCATAGTGATCTGCCTGTTTACAGCCTCCCAAGAACTGGGATTACAGGCATGTACCACCATGCCCAGTCTCAGTTGCTGTCTCAGCCTGCCCTGGGGCTGGGGCCGGCACAGCAGGCCTGGGAATTGAATCCAGTGAGCTATTTGGCCTGCCCCTTGGAACTGTCATTTTCTAACAACCATGGGTATTCTTTTTTTTTTCTTTTCTTTTCTTTTTTTTTTTTTTTTTTTTGGCGGAACCAGGGATTGAACTTAAACCCTTGCACTTGCTAGGCAAGTGCTTATTCTGCTGAGCCATCTCCCTGGCCCCCAGCCATGGATATTCTAATATTTTAAGCTTAATATTGCTATCTATTTGAATGTGAAACACCTTAGACATAAAGTGGAACTGTTATTTTTCAACAATCATGGATATTCTAGTATTTAAATCCCTATAGAATATTAAAAAATAACAATTACACATTTTTACAAAAATTTGGAAATTATACAATATACAACATTGTAGCTGGTCAAGCCTGTGACATTTTGTGACATACTTACATTTTTGTTTTGGCATAATATAGCCCTTTTAACCAATCTCCTCTATCTAACACATAAGAATTTTTCCCCTAACTAATTATCCTTAAATAGGACATGCATCCCAAGGATTTTTCTCACCCCCAACATTTTTTGGGGGGCAGGAGCTAGAAATTTGAAAGAAAGTCTTATCACAATAAGCAGTCTTTGTTTTACATTTTAGAAGACCTGTACACTTGGAATTATGGATACACTTAAAGACACCATGAGATTAACAATAATGAGTTACCATAAACATGTACAAATCTTTGTTTCTTAATTTAGTTGAATACCAAAACCACTTTTTTTTTTTTTAAGAGAAACCCAATTGTAATTTTTCTGGAAGACTTTTTATCTTTACCTACCTTTTTAAATATGTATTTAGTACAGGATCTACACGGTCACACTGCACAGATTGAACCTGTAGCGATCCTCCTGTTTTCAGCCTCCCAGGGGCTGGGATTATCAGCCCAGTCTCATCATACCCAGTCTCAAATCGCTGCCTCAGCACGCCCAAGGGGTGGGGCCAGGGGGTGGGCACAGCATGCTGAGGATCCAACCCGGTCCCTGCACCTACTGCCTAAGTAGGGCCTTTAGTCTGCTGAGCTATCTGACTAGCCCTAAGACTTTTATCTTCAAATCAATGACCAATTTATTGAGGGTGTCTCCTAACAGACTCTTGAGATTATTGGGAGCTCCTCATTAATTTTTTTTTCAGTACTTGGGATTGAAAACTCCTCATTAATGAACAAAAGGTTGGCCACACCTCTTATTCATTTTTAGGACCTGAATAATTTCTCCCCACTCTAAGGAGTTTTTGATAAACTTTTCAATAAACTGTGTACAAACCAATTTTGATATGACTTAGACCAGTTGGTGACTTAGGAAAAAAGCATGCTTTTAAGTCTGTACCCCAAATTGTAGTATGAATAAATGACCAAAAAGAGAAAAAAAGGAAACAGCTGTTCACAGCATGACACACACACCAACACACACAAACAGTACACACAACCATCTTTACAAAATGATGAGTGCATTCAACTGTGTATTCCTGGCTAGATTAACTTATGGTAACTCTATTCCAACTTTTTAAAAATAAATTTATAATTATAAATAGACTAGTCAGATTTTGTTATTTGTCAGTAAGCAGAGATTTCTTATCAGAAAATTTTGGAAGGAATAAAGTCTTTTATTTAACAAAATATGTATATTTTGTATTTTTTGTCTTAATACTAGTAAAATTTATCTCAGTTATCTTTATATATTTTACCATCTATTTAATGGTAACCTTAAATTTCCATTTTCTCAGTTACTTCAAGAGGCCCCAGGTTGGATCTAGCCTCCTCGTTGGTAACCTCTCCCAATCTGGCTTCATGTACAGCCTGGCAGCATACTCAGGTACCCAAATAGGTTGTTCAGCATTCTCTGGAAAAACACAAGTACACCCTTTCCCCTGGGTTAGTAGTAGACTGGGTCCCTTCCATTGTCCAGTATGGAGATCTATCCAAAGGATCCTTCCTATCCTTTCACACGTATTTGATAGAATTATCTTTCTGCTGTTGTATTTTCATCTTTTGTAGAATTTAAAACATTAATAGTGTTTTATACATGAAGAACATCTTTCAACAATTTCCCAGGCCTGTGCTCAAGTGGAATGAAACTATTTGCATAAGGCAGAATAATTTTAATGAAAAGTGGCATGAAATGCAGAAGCTTGTTGAATAACATCTGTGGGAATAACACAGCACCCAGCAGTCTCTTTATAATAGCATTTCCTTCAGTAAGGGATCCTCGTAATGGTGAATGAGAGCAAATATGACCAATGAAACAGAGAACATGGTGTATAACAATCTGAAGAGTGTGGAATTTGTGGTATAACTGCCAAAGAACCCCAGTGGACATATACTGAGTTGGGAAAATAATTAAAAACATTGGCAAAGATGGGTCAACTCTAGAGAAAGAGTTGCATTAAAAAGAGCCTGATTAACTTTATCTAAGGCAATCTTAGCCTCTGGTATAAGTGTTCTTTTAGAAGTTGGAAAAAAAAAGAAGTTGGGCTGAGTCTTCCTTGAGAATGTCAAAGAGAAGACTTAACTCATGAATTAGAGTTGGGCAGAGCCAATTAATGTTACCAAGTAGAGTCTAAAAATCATTCGGGGTTGCAAGATGTCTAACATGGGTCTGAAAAGTTTGGGGCACAGTTTGCCTCTGTTGAATGAAAAGGGTGTCACTGTTTGCACCTTTTCAGGGACTATCGCTAGACCTGCATCATGGAGAGCATGGTCTAATTGAATAAACATGCCATGTAAAATGGATGGGGATTCGTGTGCCAAGAGAACGTCATCCATATAATAGATAATGTATGCAGATGGATAGGCCTATCTCACTGACCAAACGGCAGTTGCCACAGACTCTTGGCACAGGGTTGGACTATTTGTGATAGACAACATCATTAAAAACAGCACATAGGGGCCTGATTATCAATACAGGGTAGATTAAAAGCAAAACTCATCATCAGGGTGGAGAGGGGTGGAAAAGAAATAGTCTTAAATAAGTCACAATGGAAAAACATAAAGGAATAGCTACAGGACTGGGAAATCCCTGTTGCAGTGCTCACATAGTTTCCATGGTGTGATTGACTGACTGCAAGTCCTATAGCAATCTCCACTTTCCTACTTTGCTTTTTTTTTTTTTTTTTTTTTTTTTTTTTTTTTTTTTTTTTTTTTTTTTTTTTTTTGTCTTTTTGAGACAGGGTCTCACTATGCAGTTCAGGCTGACCTTAAGCTCACTTTCTAGCTCAGACTGGTCTCGAACTCACAATAATCCTCCTGCCTCAGCCTCCCAAGTGCTGGGATTACAGGCATGCACCACCCACACCCAGCCTGCTTTGCTTTTTTTTAAACAAAAATTGGGGTATTCTAAGGGCTATCAGAATGTTCTAGGTGCCCTGCATCAGCTATTTACTAATCAATGTATGAATTGCTATAATCTCCTGAGTTAGGGCTACTGATCAAGCCAAACAGGGTCATCAGACATTTTAGGTTATCTGTTTTTTGGTATTTTAGATAAGGGTCTACAGGGTGTTCCTGTGATCTTTCTCTTTACAACCTCCAAAATAACTGTGATTACAGGCATGCACCACCATGCCCAGTCTCAACTGCTGTCTCAGTGTGCTCTGGGACCAGGGCCAGCACAGGCATGGCAGGCCTTGGGATCTCCCCAGCCCCTGTGGATCCTCAGTCCCTGTGTCTGCTTGCAGGCACTTTAATCCACTAAACTATTTGGCCTGTCCTGCTCTTAAGTTATCTTGAATGCCATCTATGCGATCAGAAAAGAGATCAAGACCCCTCCTGAAAATGGCCTATGCCAAAACAGTCTCTTCAATAATTAGAAGAAGTTCTTTTCTCCCTTGCATAATTTTGCCAAGCCCTTGATTGTAAAGGAAACCTTGTTGTAATATCTGATGAGTCACTGGCGAGTTAGGACTGACCAAAAATGCTCCCATACCCTGTAACATGTCACAATCTAAGTTATAGATGAACTGGTATATGGCAGAGGATATAAGGAGGAAAATACCTAGATGGGCTTTCTGCATCCCTCCAAATTAGCAACTGAGCACTTCTGCTAGGGTAAGAAACCTTGCCTAGTAAAGCTGTAGTGGCCACATCCAGAGGCCATGCCTCAGGCCAGTGATTCTGAGCAGTAACTGAAACAGTTACACGCCTGCCCAATAACCCTTTAAATGCTTTTCCTTCAATAGTCAATTCCATCTCTGGGCAATTTTGTTTAATCTGCTGAACACAGTAAGTATTAGGATACCCAAAACCCTTGAATTGCTTTTCTTTCTTTATAAACTGTCCAGTTTTTTCCAAGGGATAAATGACCAATTGAACTGGGAGTACCTGGAGTGATTTTAGCAATGGTTTGGGTAGATTGAAGAATAACTGCGATTTCTCTGGTATAACCAGCATCAGTTACACTAGGCAAAACTTGGAGACCTTTTAAAATGAGACTGCTGTGGCCTAGCAGGATTCCCACTGTACCCTGAGGCAAAGGACCATAAACTCCAATAGGATGGAGCCCCATTTCAGGAGTCAAAAGGAATCTGGAGGAGGAACTGAGTCCAAGCCTCCACTGTCTTGTTGATCACCAAAGGTCAAAGACTCTTATGGCAGGGGAGGGGAAAGTGCCTCCATTGTTTGGCAGGGCTGAGGTGGGCCCCACTGGATGTTTCCCTGAATGGTACAGCCTTCTATATCAGTTTTAGATCTACTCATTTGCCCAATGGTATCCCTGTCTTCATCTAGTACATGGATTAGAAGGTTTTATTGAAGAGACAGATAAAGGCTGTATTGTCTTTGGTGCAGCAGAACAGTTTCGGGCAGCCGAACAGTTTTGGGCTAAATGTCCCTTGTCCCCGCAACAGAAACAAAGGAATTTACCCCCCAACCCCTTTGCTTTTTTTTTTTTTTTTTTTTTTTTTCCTTGACTGTGGATGAATAACCTGAGTAATAGCTGCTGGCAAGGCAGCTCCCTGTGCATATCAGGGGACAATATCTGCACAAGTCCAAATCACAGTGTGGTCACTTTTTATGGGCTCTTAAAGCCTCTTTACAGCATTTATTCACATTTTTGAAAGTCAATTGTTGAACTATTAACTTGCTAGCTTCTACGTCACTAATCTCAGTAGCTTGCAACAAACTACAATGAAATCTTGAAAGGGTCCATCATGGCCTTGCCCAATAGAAGCCAAGTTTAGGAATGTTTTACTGTTACAAGGGAGTTCCTTCGAGGCCCTAATTACAGCTATCTTAGTTTGCTCACATGGCTGCAATTCAAAGCTTAGTTGATTATGCTGGCAAAAGTACCTTCCCCTATTGGCATATCTTTTGTAATGGCTAAGTTGTGAACTGCATTTCAAGCAGCCTGTTTTGTTTAATATTCAAAGACATTTTCTTTCCATGTAGTTTCCTAGATTCAAACATGTTTTAACTATTCCTTTCCAACCATTTGGGGCCATATTCTGTTGTCCTAGCATTTTCACTAAACTCATTACAGGGGAACAGTAGGGCCATAAGTAGCAACAGCTTATGCTAATTCATTTAAGGCTTTAAAAGGTGCAGATTCATGAAGACCTACAACTTAGTTTCAGTCTGTGACTCAGTGATATTTCCCTGACTTCCCTGGCTAGGACTGTGGCTTGTGGCTCCATAAAACTCATTGAGTGTTTTGGTTTTGCCTCAATTTTAACTATGGACTCTTATCTTGAACCTAACAAGTCTGCAGTGCCAGCACTGCACATAGCCAATGCCAAGGCTATAGCGTACCATAGTCATGACTCCCTCATGTAGCTCCAGGTGGACAGGGCTGTAGTTGATGGTGTGCACCAAACTCTGGCTGGATGGTGCAAACAGATCAGTAGGCCTAAGACTGGAGAGCAAGGGCTTTCCTGAGCCCAGTTTATGCCCCTCCCCACAGTGGCCCAGTGCTGCTTGGAACCAACTGCTCACAATTTAAAAGAACTTTTTTTTTTCCTTTTTTATCTAATTGAGCAAAGCTAGAGGATCTTAACTCTTATCCACTATACTTTTGCCTTATCTTCCTTGTCCCATTAGGGACTTGATTTTAAAACAGTGCTCCCTGCTA